>LQRL01071666.1:0-44507 GCA_001703475.1 Hydroides elegans
GGGCACCCAAGCCCGAAACGCGTCAGGTTTCAAAATAAAAATCTATAAAACACATATAAACTGTTTATGTTGTGTAATTACCAGTATATACATTTTTACTTTTATACGGTATGATTTTGCATTATTGCTTTTACTTACCACTCGCAAATACGCAAATCGTAATCGTGATGAGACAGATGATAACCCCAAATGCCGTCTTTGGTTGCATACTCATTTTTAATCCGTTCAATTAATTTAGACTTTCTTTATTATAGAAATTATAGAATGTTACGAAATATAACTTGTTATCCGATGATCGCTCAAGAAATTCTAAACATAGGAAGTAAAATTACTCTGTTTATGTTCAAATATGTTTTTGATGCAAAAATAAATGTTTCCAACTTTCACTTTGTTAATAGACTGATACATAGCGCTAATTCGTATACACTCCGCAGCTGTTATACATGCAGCCACGCGTCTTAAATATGCAGCACCCATATGTCAGTGTTACTCTTATTTTATTTAAATACATGAAGATATACGTTTTATGTATTATTCAGCATAATTAAAAGCCCATACATCTGTTTTCACGTATCTCCAAATTACTTCTATGCTCAAGTCATATGATTCTGTAATAAAATATCAGTTAAAATTCATGAAGAACAGAGGAATTATGAAAATAATTGTTGTCTACTTGATTGTATCATTGTATCTTAATATACAAAATGATGTTATCTGGCGGGTTTTATATCATTTTATTTTTTACTCCATATATATGGATTCTAATTTTATGTATCGGATGATATATCTTTGTTCACTGAATGAGTTTTTTGTTTGCGCAATATATTTTAGACATCGCATTGAACGATTGAATAGTATTTTGTTATAAAAATAAATAGTAAATTTACTTTAAAGATTTTGATTCGAATGATATAAAATCATAACATTTTAAAATCATATAAATACTTGCTTTCGGTGTAACATAGAATCTTGTTTCCCGGTTATGACAACATTGTGAAAATGAAAGAAACCATGAAAAACATTAAAACACCGCAAAACATGAAACGGCCGTTAAAATTTCAGCCAATATTTCAATCTCCGTGACAAAACAAAACGCATTGTTCATCACTTAATTGACTCATTAGAAATTCTGCAAATCTAGATATACATATTTATGTTTTATTCAATGAATCGGATGGGCATTATGTGAGAAAAGATGATAGTAAGGTATACCTATATCATCAGATGATAGAAAAAAAACTAATCGTACAATGGACAACAAATCATGAAACTAATACTTGAATTGGTGTGACGTGAATTTAAAGGCATAACGTCCTATACAGTATATTACATTTCGTTTAAAGCTATTAATGTTTCCATAACCTGTTCTATTCAGACTAAGAATAATTTAAAAAAAAAAACATACGAAAGGGGTTTATACTTTGAACCGTGTGAACAGATGTGCGAGTTGATAAAGGCAATGATTCAAATAAAAGATAACACGAAACACTTTGCTTTATTTAAACAAAAAATTGACCATTATAAATCCCACATACAATTTTCGCTAGAGGTCCATTATAACACGATATTTCAAAGTGTCACAGGCCAATCTTATTTACAAAATGTCACTTTTGTCGAGGTTATAAAGTAGGTTGTTAGCATGTTCACTTCATTATTTTACATGGAATATCATAAGGTCTCTAGCGTCGCATGCTAAAATTAAATCGAATCTGCAACCCTTTTATTGCAGTTTTCATTATTTTATGTCAAGATGTTCACACATTTAGATATGAGTTTAAGGAAATATTTTCAAATCGAATGAAATTGTATTTTAATAATATTTTTTATCAATGCAAAGTCTTATTGTGCGAAAATATTTGTTGTGTCTTTTTGTTGCCCTTTTTAATATTCAGTTTATGAACTATATTGTTATTTAGGTTTTCTTGAAAAAATGCCAAATTAAATGATATTTGTATACCTTGCTGAAGAGCTGAAGAGCAGGTTTTACTGCATATCCCTGAAAAGTAATTCAATCACACTTAAGCCACTTTCAGTAATATATGTTGGTGAGAGAGTATGGATTTTGATCTTCAAATTATGCAAACCCTTTTTATAGGTTGCTTTATTCAAAGCGCAAGTTCCAAATTTGAATTTAGCTTTTAATTTAGGTATTGTCAACAATTAAAACATATGAATAAATTAAATACCGCCCACAGAGTTCTCGAACAACGAATATATAACATATTTAATTACATAACCTTACCTTACCACGTAATGAGTCGATAGAGGTTGTCTGACATTGATCTCTTATCATTACTTTAGCCGCTCGCTTTAAGTCCTCGAAGATGAACACCAGTTGATTGGATGATGTTGTCGCACCACGACATTTTTTGGTCTCAATCTTCCGCGTTCACCTTCCTTGATCAGGTTATGCTGTATACAATCATGCATTATGATAACATAGGTTAAAGATTTCCTTGCAATTTCGATTATTCTCAATCCAATTTGATATTCACATTGGGTATTTCCTTGTTCTTGCTTATCACAATGGTTTTTGCTCATTTGTTTTTGTATTCATTTAATACAAAAGTGTTTATTTTTTTCATTGACTTTTTTAGCTAGTATTGATAAGTTGTTCTCAGTTTCGCGGTATTAATGTGTCATATGTATATCCACAAGTTGCCTATTTTTCTACCATCGACCACCATTCCCTCATATTCATTTTTAATTACTATGAAAACTGACTCATTCAAGAGAGGGAAGAGATAGAGCGATAGAACATATACCTATGGTATCCTTCTTCTTTATTGAATTCATTCAAATATTGAGCATTTCTATTAGCTTAATAATTTACGCTGAAAAGTGAAATGAACAAGCACACACATTGCTCAATCGAGCTGAGACTGCGGTCAGGCTATACTCCCTATGACAAACCCGTAGGAAACCAAAGTAATGAATTTCAGCTGTCCGAGTAAAATAGACAGTGAAACATATGACGGCTCCACTCTTCAGTTAATGATTATTTTACTTATCTGGGACCCTAGTAAGCAGCTCAAGACAAATATGTCAAAGATAATAGCCTAGCAGAGGTAGAATTTGAAGAAAAATACTATATCTAGGATAAATACGCGAGTGTTTCGCTCAACGGTAAAATCTTTTTTTATTCATGGACATGCAGCATTGTCATATAAATTGACATTTAATCCCTTATCACGGCAAGCGAGAACCATAGAGACCCGCGCGTACTTTTATGCAAAGAACTAGATATGACATCATTGATTATGAGCAGAGACTAGTTTAAGGTCCAGTCAAGTAGAGGTCTAGGCAGGCTATTTCCCTTTTCAATAGGACTTATTTTATAGCAAGACATATATCTTTACAGTTTCATTATCTTGCTGACTTGTGATTTATGTTCTTGAGTGCTACATTTTATCGATGTACTATGCTACATTCGAGAATTGTTCGCTACCGTTTATCACTTGATCTATTTGAAAACACGAGAATATCAACACAATTACGAACAGAAAAGGGTTCAAGCAAATTGAACGATTTTTTTTCAATACGACATTTTACTTTAAGCAACTCTAATGTAGCATAACAGGCAATCAAAAACTTTTTAGGCTATGAAGGTCAAATCAAATGAATCAATTACATACATAATTTTCATTTAAAAAGTTTTCGAAGCATTTTAACATTTCTATATAACATGACGTTCCATAACGTTTGGTTGTCAAATAGGCATTCACTCGAAAGAGAAAGAGTACTTATCTAAGCATCAAAATAAACAATGATAATAACCGACATACACACTTTTCATTAATTATATATATTCATTGATATAATTTTCATGACTATTGGGTTATCTGATTTTATTGTAGTTTTCATTCTTACTTTTGCTCAGAAGAGCAGATGGAAGCAAAACGTATTGCATATTTTAACTCGGTTAGTACCTTTTCAATCTGATTTATTAAATTGCCTTCAAAAGCACTTCGGCTTCAAGCGAGACACGTCGGCCCATACAAGTTTGTCCCAATTTTCATTTATCACAATACGTTAATATGAAGAGCGTTTCATGTTATAAAATTGCAATATTTAAGTTTTTGTCAACCCAAATACTTGGATAATATGCATATATACATAATATACACATATTTATGTATATAATTTGATTTTGAGTCGAAACAGTTCGGCCCCTGCAACTTCGGCCCCTACAACTTCGACCCCTGATTCAAATAGGAAAAACTAAAATACAATAGAATACGCTTTCTAATAAATTGTAGTTTGTTTGAAATCACACACTTCATTAATCATAAATATAGAGTAAACGTTCAAAACTGTAAAGCGATCACTCTTGTTTTTGTCATTGTGCATGAGCTTTAATAGCAATAAGCTAAATGATACTTTTGATTGTGCTCAATTGTTAACATAAAACATGAATATTATTATTAGTATTATTATTGTTATTATTATTACTACAGTGCTACATTTTCTTCAACACACTTTTTTTGCTCTTCGGATGCTTTCTGAACAAAATAAGTGTACTGACCAATACCAGATTGGATTATGATAGTTGTGTATTTCGAAATTTACAAACATTGTGTAATGAATGCCCTCCGCTGCTGTTTGGTGTATTTATACAATTTTAAAAACTAAACATGAATTGATCACCGATTGGATCTGAAAATAAGCAATAATAAGGTCCGTCCCACCCCTACCATTACAATTTGAACCTCACCCGATTAATGACAAATGTCATCACCAGCTATATCAAATTCAAGTTTACCATTTTTGTTTATATTTCTTGTGTATGCTGATGTAATTATCAAAGGCTTAAAGTGCCACTATTCACCAGATTTGTTATCATCTAAACCAGTTGTGATTACATAACATAAAGCCACATGACACAGCTCCTCCGTTTATGCGCTATTTATTCATATACAATTATAATAATTATGTCGTTTTTAACCTGGGGATAACTGAAGCGTTTTAAATGTATAGTAATTAAAAATTAACTGTTGGTAAGTCCTTTTGGATTCTCATCATATAAGTTTCATATAATAATTACATGCTTAACCCGCTAAATTAAGGCGTCAAACTAACCCACATTCTTCCTGTCAAATATATCTCAAACAGTATCTTGTCCCAGACTATGGGAAAATAGCCCTTTCCTTTATGTTTCTTTAATCTCCCCAAGAAGAGCGATATGGTCACTTAAATGCTCACGGGACATTTGAGCACATTTGCGTTACATAACGATGGATATAAACTGTTAAGTGATGCCATAATCATGTGAACCTGCCGCTCTGACCAAATAGTTGTATTTAAAGTGATGGAGGCAACATAAGAAGCACCCTAACACTCATCTCTCAAAAATGTTTTCACGCAAGGATATCTGAGTTTTTATATGCTTTTGAATTATCAAATCTGAAAATGAAGCTTTTTTTAAAATGGTGGATCGTGAGCGTTCCTGTAAGAGCCCCTACTTAAAAATGCTCGAGTAGCGAAAGTATAATCCCACATATACGGCCATTATCTAAAAAATAAAACATCAAACATGCTTGAGAAAAGCTGTTCAACTAAGTGGGTATTGGACGGTCCCAAGGGACAGCTGGTCAATGCATATATTGTATTTATTTAATTCGTTTCAACATTTCTATTTAAATAATTTTTGTCAATGTCAATGGTAATCACATTTTGTAAAATATACTGTAAATATACGGTAAATGTAAATGCGGGTTAAAGCGGGAGCACTTCGGTGCAGTGAAAAAAGTTGAGTAAGGATCAATATCAAAATTAATTTGTCTCTTCGACTGAATCTCAAACAACATATTTAAGCCACATATTTTGAATCAAATGAATGATAACTCACAAAGTAGAGATATGTCGGCCTTTGGTAATTTGGATATCACATAAAACATTCACATAATTTGCTAAAGCTCGAAAGAGAAAGTAATTTTGCTGATAATGGACGCAATGTTTACGGCTTTTGGATACATGATGCTGCCAAGTCAAATAAATTTCATTTTTATTGACACCAATTTCCAACTTTTTCGCCTCATTAAATTTCGATTGCGTATAAATGATATAATGTTCATAAATTGCTACAAAACAATGGGTATTTCCTACATATTTTAGTATTTTTAAAGGATACATTGTCTTTACAATGATAATGTATTTTTTGTCATATTCTAGCAGCTATTTCATTGATGTGACACATCTTACACTCAGGACTCAATGTTAACCCTTTCAAACCAGTATATCTATGAATTGCTCACACGTTGTTTTACTAAACATTACTTAGGAACATTAATTTAGCCTTAATGCTCCCCATCAGTAGGATTAAGTTATCCCTTTTTGATCGTCTGTGTTATGTGATACGAATGAAATCAAACATTTTCGTGTTATTATCAATGCCAGGTTCATCAAACTGCATTATTTAAGATGAATACGATGAAGCTAGGTGGTTAGATGATGATCAATGTTCCTAAAATATGTTCAAAATCTGCTTGGCTCTTGCTTAAATGAAAATAATATATTTGACTGAAGTACATGCTGTTAATGAATAGGAAGGGTTCTTGTTTGTAAGTTAAGTTGGTTTATGTTTTTATTGCTGCAATTGTTCTGGTGTAAATGTGTATATAACTTAAGTTAATTCATTACGTTTTGTAAGGGTATTATGTATTTAAACTTATTCATGAACTAGACTAAATGCACTTTATTTGAAAATATGAATATCACGTTTGATAACATAAACATTGAATGCTATAGCTCGATAGCTCGAGAGAGAAAGTGAAGTTGATATAAATGGTTATAATTTATGCAGCTGTTGGATTCTCATTGCCACCATTTTATAGAGTTATTTGAATATTTAATAGGATAACAATCGTCATTGTCATCTGATAAAAAAAATATACAACTGCACTGAAAATGATGTTATTCTCGAAAATCGTTGCAACAATAGAGATAATTTCTAATGTATTTAAATGATTTGCTGCTCGGTCCTTTAAATTGTGTAACAATATATTTCCCTATTATGATATTTTATCAGTTATCCAATAGTTTTGCGTCATTGTACGTGACAGAATCAAGTCATTTTAAAGTAAATCCATCGAAACATGAGCATCTATAGTTATGTTAGGCACTTTTAAATGCACCTTATAATTACCTTAACGCTCCCTATTTAGAGGGCTAATGTGTATCGAGGAAAATGCTCATCTGTAGGACAACTATTAGGCAACAGATAGAGTTATATTATTATTATGTGGATCTATCTATTGACAAAAGATAAAGGTATATTAATAGGTTTTAGAGGATCAGTCGGTTTACCTCGTTTGTGATATGGATCGGTGCGTAGTAAAATCCTTTTTTTAAAATACATATTGTTCATTTGTAGATGTCTTTACCTGGACCCGAACCCTTTAGCCCTAGCACTTTAACCTCTAAAGCAAACTCGCTTATTGAAAACACCTCGCAGTCACTCGCTTTATATATGAGTGCATTAGTGCGTGTTGACCAGCGGTATAAGTGAATGCCCTGTCAATCAGGAACGTCAATCAAAATTGATCGACTTTAATTTCCAGAATTATGACGTTCCAGTCTGACTTGTGTGACAACTTGTTTACTTCAGTTATAAAAAAGATTGCGCAATGAATTTTCACTCGCATTACAGTTTTTAACGATAATTGAACATATTAAATAAATAAACGCTACGTTATAAATAGTGTAAAGGCATGTGCTTAGCCTAAATTTTGAATAACTATAATTAGACATTGAAATAAGTTTGATATGTAACCTAAATAGAATAGAACTTTAGGATTGGTTATCTATTGGACAAAATGATGGTGTGATAAATTCATTTACCGTTTCCAAAGGATGAACGAATAAGATAGACTCTAGTATAAGTTTAAAGCAGTACAGAGTAATGAACGACGTACCACACTGTTAAAATAAGAAGAAAAGAAGAAAAAAGAGGGACCCATGTTTATAAAATATACTTCTAACAAGCTGAAATAGCATGTCCAAAGACTCTTTTGAATAACATTAACTGATTTTGGAAAAACCCATATGTCTACAGGTCAATTGTTGAAAGCACTATCCGCAAAGGTTTATATGTGTTTTCTTTGCAAACGTAAATAGTTCACGCTTCAGACTCAAAAAGTTAAAATTAACTTAGACAACCCATTAACTCTACGAAATAAAAACAAAAACATGACTTCATCAATCTAGGCGTTTCATAAATATTAATGATAAATGGTTGTGATTTCTTGCTATGTTAATAGGTTGAGACTCTCATCCCTTGCCTAAATACAAATCACATGTCCAATCGTATTACTGCTTAAATTTACTTTTGATTGAGCGTGGGTAATCACCATTTGGTGATTATGTAGTTTTTTGCTTTTAATTTCAAGATTATATTATTATTAAATATATGCAAGATGTGAAGATATTAAAAAAAAATATCTTTTATCCTAGTGCGTCTTAAGCCATACAACCATAATTTATAAGTATGCGTAGATATTTGATATGGGAGATAACATATAAGCCCCATATGGGCTTCTAGATATAAATCTAATAAATAGAATATGACCAAAATTGCGCATGAAATAGGAAATAAATATAATTGTGGTTTGAATAAAAAATACGAATCGTTTCATAATAATTTCAGCTACATGTATCATGCTTGGTGAAAAGTACATCTTGTTCAGAGTTAAGAAAAATGATGTGCTAACATGAAATGGTGAAATGAACTATTCAAAATAGTTTATATAACTCCCGGGCCACCTTGCTGTAGTATATTGCTAGTACAATACATATAGGTCAGAGACAAGCAATGGTAAATAGTCGACCAATGTCATTAAGGTTTAAAATGATGTTACACATATGGCCCCTGTGTTTTGATCTCAAACATAGAGAAATGTATATTAACATATGTAAGAAGAGATGACTGTGCAGACTTATTGGCGATCATTCATTATAAAAAATGATCTAAATGTTCCATCTTAGAAGTTAAAGTTATGTCGACGTTGAAATTATGATTCAAAACACCAATTCAAAGCATGCACATGAATATAAAAAGATAGTTAAAAAAATGTACACATCATTCAATTTCCTTTTAGATATTATTTGTCTACTTCAGTCATAAAAAAATAAAGGCATATCCCTTATTCTATATAGCGACGCTTAGTGAAGTATAAGCAATAAGTATCATTACTTTTCGAGTTGAAATTAGCTTACCTTTATCATAATTGTAAGTGTTAGGTGCAACTTTATATTTACTGATATATATTGATGTTCAATTGAAACTAAATAAAACACACACTGTGTAAAGATAATGCTCAGGTAAGATGTATTTTATAATTAGGCAGCATATACTTTGGCGGCTAACTGTAAATTATATGTCAATTTTATATATTATATTTTTTCATGACATTAATATTTTTTTACTTGTCTGCTGATGCAATTTTCTGTTTAAAATTGCTCTTTGAGATGCTATTTTACAGTACCCTCACATTATTGATATTTTGATCACTAGGGTTAATTGGTTAGCAATAGTTATGATATTCGGAATGTAAACAAACACGATGTTTGACAATTCTGTGTTTGGATTCATTTATCTACTGATCTTCTTCATAATCAAGTTAATTAGTAAGGCAAGATACAACCAGCCCATTTTATAACAAATTCATAGGATTTTACAAAACTAAGATATAAAAGTTAATTATCCATTAAGATAAAATGTACTGCTTTCAATACATAGCTACATGTCTAAGACATCAAGAATCAAGTTGGCTTCTCATCAAATATAGTACAAATTCGAGTACCTTTCCGTGCAAAAGCATTAAAGTAACCATAATAAACTTGAAGAAGTTCCTAACTTAAGTCGGCAACAAATGCAAGGGGCGTAGAATATAGTTAATGTGATCCGATCTGCGACAATTAATGACGATACTCGCAGCTATATTCTGATTTGGTGCATCACATATTCTTCTAGCCCGGCTAGAAAAGAGTTGGAAAAGTCTTATCGTCAGGAAACCAGAAAACTATCTTACATTTTACAGGCGCTTTGAGTGATATACGGCTGTGTCGTTTAAATGTTTAATGTGTCTATAAATGTTGAAAAATAATTAAAATAATTAAATTTTGTCAGAGTTATTTCTTATGTGTTCGTTTCGACTATATTATTTATGTTTGCAGGATTTGTTTTTATGCATGTAGTCAATCGCAATTGTGCCGCTAGTTTTATAAATCTATAAAAGACCATACTTGCATAAAACGGAGCAAAAACTATTTAGGACACTTCCGCTTCAACTTATCAACATATAAAATATTCGTGTTGTAGCTCCTTTCAGTGATTGTAAATGTTTCATAAGATGCATCCCAATCCATGCAGCTAGACAAAGATCCAGTAACAATATATATGAAAGTATTTACGAGCCCATTCTTGACAATGGCTCATAAACTTTTACAATGCTAAAATAATATATTATGGTGGATAATGGTGCATGTTGGGGAATTAATTCTGCTGATCGTTTTCATTTACAGTTTGATGGGCAACTATGTGAATAAACGTCGAGTCGTATCAAAAGGTTCAACACAATTGTTGAAATAATTATGATTGACAAGTCACCTACCACTATGTGTTTGATGGCAATATGATTTTACGAGACGTAAAATATGTAATACGAAATATGCAAAGTTGTATTGTTGCAACCATGCAATTTTTATTCAAAGCATGTATCATTTCTAAGATAAATGCTACTTTATTATCACACAGAGGGTATCATTTTAATTTCCAAAATAACAGACTGATTGACAAATAAGATGTGTTTTATTTTAATCAAAGTATTTGGTGGTAAACAAACTAATGAGAAAATCAATTAATTTGATATAATTTCATAGTTTACAGTTCTGTCAATAAACTCGTACTAAATTCCAAAAAGTAAAATATATTTTAACAGCAAGATTACCAAATTTATCTGTATTGCAACATGACATGTGATATAATAAAGATTTAGAAAATTAATCTATTCAAACAGTATTATTTTGATTTTTCAATTATTTCAGTATAATTCTACAAAATAACACAAATATTGTATTTTTTTATAAACAATTGAAATGAAAGATAAATGATAAGAACTATCCGTGTAAAATAAAACACAGATTTATGTCTGGTTGATTTGTATGCACAATAATAAAGAACTAAGCTATGATATTGATTTTATAAAGTTATGTATTATTGTACTTTATAAGTACATCAAGATCTGTACAAAGCCATCAATTTACAATATTTGATATACATAACATGAAACACACACTTTATTAGCATGCGACTATTTATCTATAAAGTTGAAATAGTTGTGATTACAATAGTCGTGTTTGATTGTCTCTGAAACACTTTAATCAGAACATAGTGTTATTGTCACTCCAACAATAACATTGTTTTAAGCTAGTTAAATGAGTTCATTTTAACGAAAAAAAAATCAATATTTAAGCATTAAGTTTTTGACTGAGTGAATTTTGCAAATTATTTTACACAATTATACATTTTTTATACATTTCACACACGCAAAGAAACTATGAATGCATGAATGAATGAATTGTTCTCTAATAAACGATCAAATGGAAAATAGGCGTGAACCTAAATCTTATAAGGAGACATTTTGATTAAACGCAATATGATAAATAACATCGAATTAGAAAACGTGTGAAAAGCTGATAACGTCAAGGGTTTAGTATGAAAAATAGTTTTATGAGGTTACATTCAATGTGTCATTTCGTCTGATCAATACAATAAATATATATAAAGGGGAAATGAATGTGAAACTGGAATATTCAAATAAAATTTTGTGAATTATTTACAATATGTTTACACATTCACCTTAAATCCAGTAGCATAAGGCACATAACACTTCAAATGAAATATAACAGTAATGTATGTAAATCTATATACGATGTCGCCTCTATTTAAGTTTCATAAGGTAGACGATGCCTCTAATTTGTCTGAACGTTAAAAAAAATTCCCATAATTAAGCTATTCGTGCATGTCTGTGCGTTTAAGGCGCATTATCAATTGACGGTTTCGTACAAATGGAGACGTTGATATTCAACATCTCCACTGCACTGCTCTCCTCGAACTACATGGGTCGGACAGAGAGGCACGTCTTCTTCTTGATTGACAGCGCGATCTTGATTGACAGCTCTCGGGGGAGTAAGATATTCCGATGAAATATTCGGAATGTCTGGCAGCCTCTCCATGTGATGTTGGTGACCTAGCGGCACAAGGTAGTCCTGGGTCATCTGAGGACTCTCCGAAGGACGCGGTTCAACAGGGACTAGATAGTCCGGTATTTCCTGTGCGCCGCCTCCGGATTGTTGAGTCATTTTATTTTGTCTCGATCTTAAACACAGTGAAGCTTTTTTTCAAATTAAAGGCAACTAAACAGATTATCATGAACTTTTATCCTATGTCTTCAATTACAACTAATATTCATATTCAAATTTGTAGTTTTATAGCGTGTTTTTCAAATTTTTAAATATTTTAGAATCAATCCATATTTACCTGTATATACAACATACAATGGCTGTTATCGCCACGCTAATTGCCGATGAACCAAGCATCGCAAACATTATCATGAAGATGCCTTTATTTCCATCATCCGTATCTAAAACATATTGATATGCTTTTAATGATAACAAACGTCTTTACCGATATTTGATAAATCAAGGACTTTGTAAGTTAACTTTGCTACTTTTATGTGTTGTAAATGCAATTACTTATTAAAATAAGGCACATAACATAAAGTTAAGGTTTATTGTAATGATGTTTCATTGAAATGCAAAACATATTTTTATAAACTGCAGCACACGTTTATGATATATATGTGACAGCGAAACTTTAATTAAAGCAAAATTGTAGTTTTGCTAGCGAAAGATTAATTTATCTGATAGTTTTGGAAAATAGTCTATTTATTACACTTTAACAGCCATCATTTAGGATTTGGCCTGAATTGACTATGTTCCATGTATCTTCTGATCCAATTATGTGTATCAGTGACATAAAGCACACCCCTAGATAGGATTATCTGTGAGTTGAATCATGAACTGAACTCGGGGATAAATCGGCTTATTTCGATTTCATTATTGAATCGAACATCATAAAAAGCTTTAGACAGATTGGCTAGATGACCCATAATATATTTCTATATATGTTTTTAAGACAAACAGTGATTCTAAGCCTTACACATATCAATTTGACATTAACAACTTATTTGATTCGAAAAATTAATCTTTCGCTAGCGAAATCAAAGTTTCACTGAAAATTAAAGCTTCGCTGCGACATATACAACGGTTTTGCAGTATTTGAGTGGTAATCAGATTTATTTATCTATACATCTTTACATTTATCTATACATACCTGGAGTCATAGTTACATCATCTTGATCAGTGACAGTTGTCGCCGCATCTGAATGTTCAGTGTGCTCCGATGTTGATGGAGTTGTAGTGAGTGTTGTTTCATGGACTTGATTTTGGAAACAAAGTATTGTAATATACTCTGGATAAGTTAATCCTTGTAATGCTACGTTTGAATTGGTACCATCATAATTAATTTTTGTGATTGTGCCGCTGTAAATAAAATATATGAACCAATCTAAATTTCTAAAACTTTTTTGAACACGACATACATATAAATACATATTTATCATATTTCTTTTATAACATAAAATTATATTAGGGTGTTTAATATTGGAGACAACATAGCACAATTATAAAACAATACTCATATAATCAAAGTCATAAAAGCTATATATCTATAAAGTGATTCATTAATATACTTAAATGGCTGTGCAACAAAAAGTTCTCCTGTCACTGCGACTATTGACCATGGCCGATACATGTTTGAAATGATTTTCGCGCCAGTGCCATCCGTACTCACGACGCCTATTCGGTGCCCATAACGTTCATCCCAAAACAGTTTATTAGCTGTGATACAACATATTGAAATTATCTAAGGTCATGAAAATACAGTTTTTGCAACTTCTATTTATTAATGTTATTGCTATTGTCAAAATTTAGTACTTATATAATAATTCACTTAATCAAATGCAATTAATTTTAGCTAAGATCTGGCATACTTGATTTTAAATTGATATAAGGATTCATAATCTATATATTACAATATGTTATGATAATGAACACAATATGGTGCATAAAAGATTATTTTCAATCACATAGAATGGGTTTTTTAACCATTTTTTAAGATAAATACTGGATATCTATTTTTGAAAATAATTATTAGATACAGTAAATAATCATTAATGCAAGATCTCTCCAGCAAAATACGAAACAATAAAATAAATGCGCAGTTGTAATTTTGATTTAGTAATTTTGATTTAGTAAAAACTCAAGATATCATTTTATTTTATTTATCAAAACTTAATGCCACGTTTATCTATTTTTCTTTATCAATAGTATAATGATAATATCAAAGGATAGTTATCATAAGCACGACATCTGCTGTAAGAGTCGTTATCAGTTCACTTGATATATATGCATTTATTTATATTTGTCTTATATTTGTACTATTCTCTACAACATTGACTAGCACACACACTTCAATAATTTATGCTATTATTTCAGTGATTATTTTAAACCTTACCATTGAAATCTGCCGTTATAGAATGTGGACATTCGTCGGTGCGGTGAAGCACATGTGTGCTATCACCATTGTAACCACATTTTGAGATTCTATTTTGTGATTTTCCAACACATTCAGTATAATACATCTTTCTTTAAATGGAATGAATATCATTAATCATAGATAATAAGTGTAAGGCATCATCCCTAATCATTACAATTCTTTAGCGATAGTCATTGTTATTACATTTGTACACGCAAATATATCTATACATCAATTCCATATTTTGGTGTTTTATATATTGATTTGAATCACTTCAAATAAACTTATTATTTAATTATATTGATGCATAAGCTCAACATGATATACTTTTTTTTCATTTATGGTATCGTATCTTTGAATATAAAGAACACTATAAAATAACCCCTATTCTAACCCAAACACAACATACAAATCACCTTGACATTTGATCAACCACAAGAGCAAGTGGATAAATTAAGCCTTGAACATGAGTTTGCTCGGCAACGCCGTCATAGTCGATGCTCGCGATGGTGTCTCCTCTATCGTCAATATAAAAAACTCGTTTCGCCACTTCATCTACCGCTAGGTCCCGCGCTGTTATTCAACATATTACTATAGATATTTGTCAATAAAATTATAAATGCAATTAACAATATTACGCGTTTTGTTCAGGATGTACATATAACAAATATTTATTTCCAATTGACTAATATTGTACGTTGTGTGTTTTTGATATGAAAGTAACTAGTCATTTAAGTAATTATATATTTTTTTTTCTTTTGGATGTACACTACAAGTTTATATTTTACCCCACACATTATGTTTGATAACGGCGGCCTCGTCACGTGTTCCATAATTCTTCCGGTAAATTTTCCACGATTTCAAATCACTAAAAAATAGCAGTGCTTCGTGTTGATCCACATCCATGCCGGACAAACCGATGTCCATGGTGATGATTGGCGTTGTTTTATTACTGTTCAGGTCATACCTCTCAATCCCGTGATTAGACCCAATTAAAAGAGATTGATTGCAGGATCGGCTGTCTGTAAAAACAAAACTTATATAAAATAGTGTTTATTTCAAAGATACACGTACTATTAAATGTTGATGTGCACTTCGTTAATAAAGATCTGATATTGCTAATGAAGATTTCGGTACAACGATATGCACGCCTTGTATTAAGCTATGTGTATTTGATAGATATAGCAATCGCATGGTTGCGTTATGAGATCTGTTTTGCAGTCACTTTTATTTCTTTTCAATAATGTCCGTTCTATAATAGACTACAAATACATCAAATTTCCATACATTTTAGAACATCGCCATTGATATCAATTGTTTAATTGATACACTATTCCTAATTTGAATTTTTTTATTGTAACCATGCTCCTCTTTTATACGGTATGATTTTGCATTATTGCTCTTACTTACCACTCGTTACTACGCAAATCGTAATCGTAATGAGACAGTTGATAACCCCAAAGGCCGTTTTTGGTTGCATACTCATTTTCAATCCGTTCAATTAGTTTAGACTTTCTTTATCATAGAAATTGTTATCCGATGATCGCTCAAGAAGTTCTTAACAAAGAAAGTGATATTACTCTGTTTAAGTTCAAATGTGTTTTTGATGCAAAAATAAATGTTTCCGACTTTCATTTGTTAATAGACATATACATCACGCTAATTTGAAGACATTCCGCAGCTGACATACACGCAACCACGCGTCAATCTGCAACACCCATAAATCAGTGTAACTCTGATTGTATTTAAATATATATAGATATACATTTTATGTACTATTTAGTATAATTAAAAGCTTATACATCTGTTTCCAAATATCTCCTTATTACTTCACATGCTCAAGAGATATTATGGCATATGTTTTTGTAGTGAACAAAATCACTTTTCCAAACCATTTTTTTTGGTTGCGCAATATGTTTTGGACATCGCATTAAACGATTGAATACTACTTTGTTAAAAAAATAAATGATGAATTTACTTTAAAGAGTTTGATTCGAATAATATAAACATATTATAATTTAAATTGTTTAAATACTTATTTTCATGGTAACAAAGTATCTTGGTTCCCGGTTATGACCACTTTGTGAAAATGAAAGAAAGCATGATGAAATAAATAATAGGGTTCGTCCGGCAAAAAAAAAACATGACACGGACGTGACATATTTGAGTCATTTCTTCAATCTCAGTGACTATCTATTTTCAATCTCTCGGTTATCACTATATTAATTCAACAGAAGTGCGATAATTCTGGAAATCTAGATATATTCATTTTTTTAATGGGTGGACATTGTGTGAGTAAAAAATGGTAGTGAGGTGTGCCTTTATCATCAGCTAATAGAAACAAAAAACAAATCATGCAATGGACAAAAAATCATAAAACTAATATTAGAAAAGGTTTGAAGTGAATTTAAAGGCATAACGTCATACACAGTATTGTAAATTTGGTTTAAAATCGATTGATATTTGGATAACCTGTTCTATTAAGACTAAGAATAATTTTCAAAAAAAAATACGAAAGAGGTTTATAATTTGAACAGCGTGTACATATTTGACGAGTAAATAAATGCAATGATACAAATAAAAAGGAAACATGAAACTTGTTCCTTCTTTTTACCAAAACTCGAAATATTATAAATCCCGCCTCCATTTCTCTATAGAGGTCCATTATAGCACGATGTTTCAAAGTGTCAACAAATTTCAACTATCAGCTGCTATTATTTGTTCGGCTACATAGCTCGTCGTCTAATTATCTTGTCAACAGGCCAAAATTACAAAATAACATTTTTGTCGAGGTCATGAAATAGTGTCGTTTGTATGCTCATATAAAAACAACACTTCACAATTTGACAAGAAATAACATAAGGTCGCTAGCGTCACATGCCATAATTGGATCGAAAACAGTGGTTTAACTAAATATAGCATCGCCCGAGTTGAATGCAATTTGATATGTTACATCATGCTAGGACTGAGAGTTATGTATGCTTTCGAAGTCTTATTCTGAGAAGATACTCCTTGCACCTTTCTGTTGCCCTTTTGGTATATTCTGCTCATGAAAATTGTTTGTATCAAGTCATTCATGAGAAATCCTGGGAAGTGATATAATTAAACTTACATAACGTTTAGGAATCTGGGCTGTTAAAAGCGGGGAGATTTTGATATTCAAATAATATTTGTGTTATTCATGACGCCAAGTTCTTATTGAATTAAGCTTTGAATTATCAAAAATAAACGCATATATAAAGCATTAAAGAATGCTAACAGAGTGCTTGAATAAGGCATATATGCGTATAATATATCTACTTGCATAACAAAATGAAAAATGTTGTACAAAAAAGGCAAACTGACTTAGTAAAAACTATAACATGTTCTGGTTATGCTGCTATTTAATATACATTGGTGTGTATTATCAGCTCGGTGATGTTTTTTACACGTAAGCGTTTAGT
This sequence comes from Hydroides elegans, assembly GCA_001703475.1. Taxonomy (NCBI): domain Eukaryota; kingdom Metazoa; phylum Annelida; class Polychaeta; order Sabellida; family Serpulidae; genus Hydroides; species Hydroides elegans. The sequence goes on from LQRL01071666.1 coordinate 18,100, forward strand.
AAAATGACCATTGCCCGTTTGTATATTTTGTTTAGCGGATTGCCTGCTTGTAATAAATATTTATCATAGCGCTGGACTATGTACGTGGAAAATCAATAAACGGACAAGCAGGATAATTCGGGTTTCGGTAAAGCCCTCGGTGCGCAATAAGAACGGTTTGTATAACTAACCTTGAGATCGACGACGATATTACGTTGATAAGTTAAACAAACAACACACACATTGTGCAAATGAGTTACCGTGGTACGGCAATTGTTCCGATGGCAAACCCTAAGGAAGCAAAGCAATGGCCTTGAACTGTCCGAGCAAAATATATATATATATATATATAATAACCAGTGGCGGCTCCACTTTTAAATAAATATTTTAAATATCTGGGATCCTAGTACGCAGCCCAAGAGCATATTCAGCAAAGCAAATAGGCCTAGCACATATGTATCACATAACAAAATGTACAATTTGGACTCTTACAAAGATAATCGATGATTTCTTTACCAGAGTATTAAGATCAGCACTATGTTTCCCTCGGAAAGACCATGTAAGCAACAAAGAATTGCATGCACAAGTGATCAAAGCCACACTAACAGTCAGACATAAAAGATTCAAGCTAGTTGGTCCTTGCTATTGATACCCTGAAGAAGAACCAGGAAAGCTTGCGCATCAGTTACATCAGTGACCAAAAGACACCGGCCTCGAGAACGAGAGATGATTTCATTACTGATGATCATTGACAAGTTGAAGAATCAGACATGTAGAGGTTAAGGCAGGCTGTTCCCTTTTTCAATGGACTTTTTTAATTGCAAGAAATGTATTTTTTAGTTTTGATATCTTGCTGACGTGAGCATTGCGATTTATGTTCTTCAATGTTAATTTTTATTTAAGTAATATGCTATATTCGTTAAACACCTATTTGCCTGTGTGTGGTTTTAAATTGTTTTCCAGAATATTTCTGAATAACTATAAGGAACTTATCGCTACCAGTTTGAATTATAAAGATTATGTTATATGCCACGACTTAGTCAATTATATTACAGAACAAAACAGTGTTTAAACGTTGCTTTACTTTATCTTGCTTAAACTACACTGAAAACTGACGCTGAATAGAGGTTCTGTTGGTCACTCGATATATGTGAAAACGCATGAATAGCAAAACAATTACGCACGGAAAAAAATTCAAGCAAATTGAAAGAATTTTACGATACGAAATTTTACTATAAGTAACGCTGATGTAGCAAATAGGCAATCACTTCAAGCAAAAAAACTTATTTTTTTTGCTAAGAGCATCAATTTCAAATCAATTACGGGCAGAATTGGCATAAAACAGGTCAACGAAGCAGTTTAACATGTGTATATCACATAACGTTCAATGACGTTTGGTTGGCAAAGAGACAACTATTCGAAAGAGGGAGAGCAATCATTTCTAACATCATCAGAATAAAAATCTCAATTACGGACACACATACTTTTTCTTAGTATTATATTCTAATTTATAATATATCATGACTAATCGGTTATATGATTTTTTGTAGTTTATTTTTCTTGGTTTTGCTCAGAGGATCCGATGGAAGAAAACCGAATTGCATATTTTCACTCTGTTATTACCTTTTCATTCAGATTTCTTATATTTCGAAAAAAAAAACACTTCGGCACCTAGCGAGACAACTCGGTCCCTACCATTTCGGCCCTATTTTTGTATCACAAAAACGTTAATATAAAGAGTTGCTCATGTCATAAAGTTGCAATATTTATATTTTGTCAACCAAAACTTGATTATTACGCATTTAAAATACATGTATATTTATATCATTAAATTTTGAGTCGAGACACATCAGCCCCAGCAACTTCGGCCCCACGGCTTCGGCACTAGTAGCTTCGGTTCCTTCGATCCAAATGGGCAAAAACGTAAATAATATAGAATATTCATTATGATAAATTCTAATTTGTATGAAATAACATACGTCATAAATCACATATAGAGATTAAACGTTCAAAACTGTAAAGCGATCACCCTTTTGTTGAAAATGTGCTTGACGTTTATCAACAATAAGTTAAATGATACCTTTGACTTTGTCAAATCTTAACATGAAATATTACTTTATTATAGATACAAATTTCAAATAAAGTATTATTAGGAGTAATATAGATCAAAAGTGGGTACTTTGTCGGTAGGGTTGGCCGCTGGGAAAGTTCAATGGATGTAGCAGATATCGTATTTATTTTTTTTTTAATCATATTCAAATGGTCATTGTCAATGTGATTGGTAATCACATTTCGTAGAATATGTTCATATACTGTAAACTGTAGGTTAAAGCGGGAACACTTTAGCTGATGCGAAATAAAAATAGTATGAATCAATATCAAAATAAGTTCATGTCTTCGACTGAATTTCAAACAACATGTTTTTGTCACATATTTTGAATCATATAAGTTACAAATAGAGTACAGAAAATTCAGCCTTCGGTAATTTAAATAGCACATTAAACATTCACATATTATAGTAAAGCTCGAAAGAGATAGTAATTTTGTTGATAATGGATGCGATTGTAGCAGCTGTTAGATGTTTTTTGTTTTTTTTTTTGTTTTTTTTTGTTATTTAATGGTCCAAATTTCCAATAGTTTCGCCTCATGAAATTTCAAATGCCCATAAAAGATATAATACAGTATGATATAATTTTGTTAAATTGCTACAAAACAATGAGTATTTCTAAAATATTTAAGTATTATTTAAGGATACACGGTCTTTGAAATGATAATGTAATGTTTGTCATATTCTAGCAGCTATTTGATTTGTGTGACACATTTTACAGACTCAGGACTCAATGTAATCCCATTCAAACCATTATATCTATGAATTGCCCACACGTTGTTTAACAAAACATTACTTAGGCACATTAATTGAGCCTTAATGCTCCCCATAAGGAGGATTAAGTTTCGCTTTTAGATCGTCTGTGTTATGTGATACCAATAAAATCAAACACTTTCGTGTTATTATCAATGTCAGGCTCATCAAACTGTTATTGAATGCGATGAAGCTTGGTGGTGAGATGCTAATCACTGTTCTTAAAATATAATCATGATCTGGTATATGCTGACTTAAAACGAACAAAAACATAGTTGATGTGAAGTTTGCGCTCCCAATGTTCTTGTTCTTTAGTAAAGATGGTTAATGTATGTGCTTTTGCAAATATTCAAGTGTAAATAATTATATTACTAAATGTATTCATTCAGTTTAGGCAGGGTATTTAGTATACGAACTCATTCAAAATTCGACTGAATGTAAGGCACATTTTTTAGAGCTTAGATAATGTTTCAAATAATTGATAGCTCATGAACATGTGAGCTTCCTACAAAGTGAATATTACATTTCAAAACATTCACATATAATGCTACAGCTCGAAAGAGAAAGTGATGCTGATATTGATGGTTACAATTCCAGCAGTTGTTTGATTCTCATGTCATGTCATATAGTTATTTGAATATTTAATGGGATAAATGATCCCATTATCATCTTATAAAAACATACAAATACACAGAAAATAATGTAATTCTATAAAATTGTTGCAACATTAGTGATTATTTCTAATGTATTTAGATGCTTTTAAATGATGCTCGGTCATTTAAATTTACCAACAATATATTTCCATATTTTCACATGTTATCAGTTATTCAATATTTTTGAATTGAGTCATTTTAAAGTAAATCCATCCAAACATGAACATCTAAGGTTATGTAAGGCGCTTCTGCAAATTAATCATATGCACCTTACTGTTACCTAAACGCTTCCTATTGTGAGGACTGATGTGTATCGAGGAAATTATGCATCTGTAGGACATTTATTGGCAGTAGATAGAGTTAATCCATTATTATATGGATCTATCTATTGGCAATAGAATTAATCATATTATTCCTATTATATGGATGGTGGAACATACTGGGTTAAAGAGAGTAATATCATCCGGTCCATTTCGTTTGTGATATGGTGTGATCGATGTCTCTTTTCGGGGAAAAATGTTAATTTATAGATTAACTGGACTGGACAAGAACCCGGGTTCGGCCCCTTGTACCATCGTTTTAACCTATGGTGCAAACGCGCTAATTGAACACACCTCGCCTTCACTCGCTTTATATATGAGTGCATTGTGTACTTAGGTGAAATTGGATCACTGCCTGCTCCCTTTAATATATTACTGATCTGGAGCATAGCGTCTTTCATTCGAAAACGATGCTGCAAAAAGAAAGAGGAAAAGGGGGAGGACCATGGAAAAAAGAATTTAAAATATGATAATATGAGTGGGAAGGTATAATTTTTAGATATATTCAATATTAAAAGTTAAATTATCATAGTATACATTCAATCTATGTAACGTAGTCATGATTAAAATGTTTAAACTTAAAAAAACTCTTATTCATAATATGTTTATCATATATTCTTAAAAATATTGAATGTTGTCATAGTAAGATATAACCTTTCATAAGAACTTTATCAAAAATGATTACACAGAAACAAAATGTCAGCAAAGAGTTAGGCCTATTATAAAAAATACAGTAAAATGCTCATAACTCGAAGAAAATTTTAACACTTTTCTTGTGATTTTACAAGCTTAAATATCCTTACAATTTAAGATGGTGATGGCAAAACTGCGAACTCGATATTCCGCGAGACATAAAGACAATTACGGGGCATGTGTTCACTCGTCTGGCGAACATTCAACTGAGGCAAAAAAAGGGTATCGGTGAACATTCAACTGAGGGATATGTTTGGCGTTGGTGAACATCAACTGAGGCATAAACACAGTGAAAAAAACTCAACTGAGGGATGTGCTTGGCGTTGGCGAACATTCAACTGAAGCATTAACACAGTTAGGGGAAAACATTCAACTTAGATATAATTTTGACAAATTTTATAAGTGAGGCATAAAAGGGATTCGGCGAACATTCAACTAAGGCATATGTAGAGTTTTGGCAAACATTCAAGTGAGGCATTGAACAGGCGACTATTTAACATATGAATAAGCATAAATGAGTTTCGACGATATGAGAATGCGAACTTTTATCTGAGGTATATAGAGGATTTTGGTGAACATAACACCAAAAGCATGGCCATGGTTTAGGAATGGGCGGATTAAGGGCTGTGTTTTAGTCAAGGGCTTATAAATTGTCCTGATCTGGTTACATGTGATCGAGTAATTATCTTGGTTGTGGCGAACATTACACTAAGGCGCAAAAATGCAGACATTAACTGAGGCATAAGAATTCGAACATTCAACTGAGCCAAGTAAACGGTTTCGGCAAACATTCAACCGGGGTAAAAAATGTTCAAGCAACTATTCAACTGAGGTAAAGCAATGGTTTCGGTGGACAGTCAACTGAGGAATCAAAATTTATGCTGATTTAAATATTAAACTAATGCATCACGAGGATTTCGGTTAATATTCAGTGGAGGCATAACAATGCAAACATTTAACTAATCCATTAACAATATTTCGACGAACTTTCAACTAAAGCATGGAAAGAGTTCCGGACGGGTCGAATCCAGGGATTTATTATAGTCGAGTGCTTATTAAAATTATTCTAAGTTTTTACATGTTATAATATTGGATACTCTTTATATTTCAACTTTATGCTGCACATATCATGCCCTATAAGACTATTATCAGAATGTTATATTACGAAAACAAAAATGTCAGATTTCCCCTAAAACAATATAAAACGTCACAATGAAAAATAATCAATGTATAAGCGATACATTTCCTCCTTTTGGTAATTTTCAACGTACCAATTTTCTTGCCAGTTGGCTGGTCATTTCACATTTATATCTGGTGACCATTCCATCGAGACATATATATTTTTGTAATTAACTTTGTCAACTCCACAATAAATGCACTATGTAAATGTAAATTGGCATAGCGTTTCAGTATATAATGCATTTATATCATAGTGAGTCTCAATTTAGGATCATCCATTATAAAGTAAACTGCGGTTCAAGTCTATAAATGGGGAGTTCGGGATTCAAATAAGTATAACTTTTGTTTAAAGAAAAATGTAGACATTGAATACATTGAATACATTGAAACACAGATATGGTTACAGTCAATAAACATTAAAATCAATAGTCCTATCATACAGAATATAAGGAGAGATGGGTTTATGTTCGGTGTACACGATACAGCTGACAATCTGTTGTATATTATAATCAAAAAGCGAATTTGTGATATTCGTGGTCCTGAGAATATTTTCTAATGAAACCATTATTGAAAAAAATATATTTAAGTGTTGTGGTTGAAAAAAATACGTTAACGGAAATACAATTTTCATAGAAATGGTCAAACCATAGTTTACTTATAAAAAAAAAACAATTATTTTATGAATTATCAATAACCAAGGATACACTTTATGTATCTACATATATTTCTACTGTAGAATTTGTAATTCATTCTTTAAACCATCTAAAAGCCATTGTAGTGTCAATATTGTGTCCTTTATGTGTAAGTCATGTATTGTAAGTATGAATGATGTGCCAAATATGTGTATAATATAATGAAAAATATATGACGAAAATTAAAAGGTTCATCAAAACTGTTGTATATATTATTATTGACAAGTCATTTGTAAGATAAGATAGCAACGAATGTTCTGTGAATGGCACACGTAGGGTAGTATTTAAATTTCTAAAATATGACTAATTGTCATTTATAATGTATCTGATTTAATTGTTAGTCAGAGGGACTCAACATTTCTGAAATTCATTTATTTATATACATTTTATATTTTAAGGGTTATAAACACTTTAAGCTAAATCCCCAAACGTGAACGTTATCTTATCTGCCACATAACTGAACTTATTTTGCTCTTATCTGAATAACAACATGGTCACTGCTATAATATAGCTAACACAATCTAAATAATCAAACCGTTATATCATTATCTTATATTATTATTATATTATTTCAATTTAATTCCTCATAATAGCATACCTTCATTGAAGACTAAAATGTAAGTTAAAGATAAACAGCGATAGATACTTCTTTCATATAACAAAACCCAAAATTATGTACAGGTGATTGACATGCATAATAATAGATGATTAAGCTACGGTACCCCCTGATTCTCAACGAATCTGTTAGATTGAATTATATATAACTCAGCACTGTAGGACTGTCAAATATATTTTACATTTTATAGTAGTGTATTAATCTTTATTTAAACATGAATAAATGCATACAGCTCAGTATACAGTCATCCATTTACGAAACTGCAATATATATTACCATAAAATACATAATTAGTAAGCACGCGAACACTTATTTATAAAGTTATAATCGGGAGTGTAACAGTTCTTTATGAATCTTTCTGAAATACTTTAAATCAAATACAGTGTTATATGGCAATCTATCAATTATTTGCATTCAACTCATTTAATGAGTTAGTTATTATGACTGAAAAACAAACATTTAATGTTTTAACATACAGTAATGACCGAGTGCATTTTGCAAACACGTAGTATTCTAGAAAACAGTCATTGAATACATGATAGGTTTTTCTAGTGAATGATCAAGTGGACGAAAAACGTTAATATAAACCTTATAACGGAGACATTTCAAATATGAAACGTGTAAATAGCTTATAACCGGAAGAGTTAATTAAAAAAATATTAAATTAATCTCATGCGAAATTTTACCTGATCAATAACATAAAAAGTCAAAGTAAAAATTAAAATGAAACTTAAAAAATGGTAATTTTGTAAAATCCATATACAATCCTTTATCCCAGTTTCATAAGGGACACTATAATGTTATGAACAGCTAAAAACAATTTTGTTTCAAACCTGCAATTCTGAATAAATCTCGACAATAAAAATTATTTTTCCTCAACTTTATGTTACAATCACATTATAATCCAACAGTTTAATACAACTGGAGGCGCTCATATTCAGCGCCTCCCTCGTGCTGCTCTGCTACAGGAAGAGGCGCCTGGTATAGGGGCACGTCCTCTTCCTCTCGATGTTGAGCGGCTGTCGGCGGAGTAAGATAATCGGATCGATTATCCGGAATGGCCGCCAACATCTTCAGATGAAGTCTCGGATTAACCGGGACCAGGTAGTCCGGGGACGCTGGAGGACTCTCCTGACGACGCGGAGCAACCGGAACTAAATAGTCCGGGAGTTCTCCTGCGCCGCCTCCGGATTGTTGAGTGTCATTTTGTCTTGATCTTAAACACAATGAAGCAAATTAAAGGCTAGCATGAACGTCTATCCTCTGTCTACAATTATAATTAATATTCATATTCTAATTTTTAGTTTAAAGCTTGCTGTTCAAATTTAAGTATCTGTATAATCAATCCATATTTACCTGTATACACAACCTACAATGGCGGTTATAGCAACGCTAATTGCCGATGACCCAAGCATCGCAAACATGATCATCAGGATGCCTTTGTTTCCATGATCTGCATCTACAACATATCAATATGCTATTTTGTTAACATAAGTATTTACCGGTATTTGATAAATCAAGGATTTGGTAAGTAAACTTTTCTACTATTTTTTTTGTATTGAAGATTAAATTCCTTTTTAGAATGAGGCACATATCATATAGTGAAGGGTTATTGCTATGATGTTTTATTGAAATGCCAATCATTTTTTTACAAACTGCAACAAACATATATGAGATAAACAAACGCCTTGCAGTTGTGATAAGATTTATTTATTTATACATACCTTGAACAATAGTTACATCACCTTGAACAGTGACAGCTGTTACCGCATCCAAATCTCCGGTATTCTCCGATGTTGATGGATTTGTAGTGAAGGTTGCTTCATGGACTTCGTTTGGGAAACAAATTGATGTAATATACTGTGGATTAGTCAATCCTTGTAATACAACACTTGATTCGGTGCCATCATAGTTCATGTTTGTGATTGTACCGCTGTAAATGAAATATATGAAACAGCTTAAATTCCTCCAACTTTTTTAAACACGACATACAGATAAATACATCTTTATCATAGTGCTTATATCACAGAGGTATTATATCAGAGTGTTTGATATTGGAGACAACATAGTACAATTATAAAACAATACTCATATAATCAAAGTCCTAAAAGTTATATTTATACAAAGTGATTCATTAATATACTTAAGTGGCTGTGCAACAAAAAGTTCTCCTGCCACTGCTGCTATTGACAATGGCCGATAGATTTGTGATATGATTTTCGCGCCAGTGCCATTCGTACTCACGACGCCTATTCGGTTCCCATAATATTCAGCCCAAAACAGTTTATCAGCTGTGAAACAACATATTCCAATTATCTTAGGTCATGAAAATACAGTATCTGCAACGTCTATTTATAAATATTATTGCTATTGTCAAAATTTAGTACTTATATGATAATTCATAATCTATTTATTACAATATGTTATGATAATGAACACAATATGTTGTATAAAATATTATTTTCAGTCACATGGAATGGGTTTTTTTCAATCATTTTTTAAGATAAATACCGGATATCTATTTTTGAAAATGATTATTAGATACAGTAAATAATCATTATTGCAAGATCTCTCCAGCAAAATACGAAACAATAAAATTAATGAGCAGTTGTAATTTTGATTTAGTAATTTAGAATGAGTAAAAACTCAAGATATCATTTTATTTTATTTATCAAACTTAATGCAACGTTTATCTATTTTTCTTTATCAATATCTTAATCAGAATATCATGGGATGGTTATCATAAGCACGACATGTCCTGTAAAAGTAGTTATCAGTTATCAGTATATATGTATTTATTTATATTTGTCTTATATTTGTACTATTCTCTACAACATTGACTAGCACACACACTACAATAATATATTCTGTCATTTCAGTTATATAATTTTAAGCCTTACCATTGAAATCTGCCGTCATAAAATGTGGACATTCGTCGGTGCGGTGAAGCACATGTATGTTATCACCATTGTAATCACATCTTGAGATTCTATTTTGTGATTCTCCACCACATTCAGTATAATACATCTTTCTTTAATGAAATGAATAGCATCATTCATAGATAATAAGTGTAGGCATCATCCCTTATCATTATAATTCTTTAGCGATAGTCATTGTTATTACATTCGTAAAAGCGACTATATATATATACATCAATTCCATATTTTGATGTTTTATATATTGATTTTAAATACTTCAAATAAACTTGTTATTTAATTATATTGATGCATAAGCTCAACACAATATACCTTTCTCATTGATGGTATCGTATCTTTGAATATAAAGTACAATATAAAATAATAAAACCCCTATTCTAACTCAAACACAACATACAAATCACCTTAACATTGGGTCAACCACAAGAGCAAATGGCTCATCTAAGCCTTCAACATGTGTTTGCTCCACATTGCCGTCATAGTCGATGCTCGCGATGGTGTCTCTGATATAGTCAATATAAAAAACTCGTTTCGCCACTTCATCTACCGCTAGGTCCCGCGCTGTTATTCAACATATTACTATTGATATTTTTCAATAAATATATTAATGCAATTGAGAATATTACGCGTTTTGTTCAGGGTGTACAAATAATTAATATTCATTTCCAATTACATAATATTGTACGTTTTGTGTTTTTGATATGAAAGTAACTAGTCATTAAAGTAATATTGATTTGTTTTTCTTTCGGATATACACTGCAAGGTAACATTTTAACGCAATGAAAACGTTACTAACCCAACACATCTTTGATAGCGGCGGCCTCGTCACGTGTTGTATAATTCTTCCGGTAAATTGTCTCCGAAATCATATCACTAAAAAATAACCGTGCTTCATCTTGATCCACAACCATGCCTCCCAATCTGCCGATGTCCTTGGTGGTGATTGGCGTTGTTTTATTACTATTCAGGTCATACCGTTCAATTTTGGTTTGATAACCGATAAAAATAGATTGATTGCAGGATCCGCTGTCTGTAAAATCAAAACTTATATAAAATAGTGTGTATTACAAAGAAACACGTTTTATTAAATGTTGATGTGCAATTCGTAAATTAAGATTTGAAATTGCTAATGAAGATTTTGCTTCAACGATATGCACGCCTTGTATAAAGCCATGTGTATTTGAAAGTCATAGCAATCGAATTGTTTCGTTATGAGATCTGCAGTCACTGGTGTTTCTTTTCAATAATGACCGTTCTTTAATAGACTACACATACATAAAATATTTTAATAAATTTTAGAATAAGGCTATCGATATCAATCGTTATATTGAGACACTATCCCTAATTTGAAACTTTTATTGCAACCATACTCCACTTTTATACGGACTGATTTGGCATTATTGTTTTTACTTACCACTCGTTACTTCGCAAATCATAATCACAATAATAATCATTTTCAATTCGTTCAATTAGTTTAAACTTTTTTTATAATAGAAATTATAGAATATTAGAAAATATAACTTGTTATCCGATGATTGCTCAGAAAGCTATGAACATAGGAGGCGCTATTACTCTGTTTAGGTCCAAATGTGTTTTTGATACAAAAATAAATGTTTCCTACTTTCACTTTGTTAATAGACATATACATCACGCTAATTTGAACAAAACAGCAGCATTTTACAAACAGCCATGCGTCCATATGCAGCACACATATTTCAATGTTATTTTATTTAAATACATGTAGTTCCAAGTTCCTGTACTATTTAGCATGATTAACAGTTAATACATCTGTGTCCGTGTATCTCCAAATTACTTCTATGCTCAAGAGATATACTGTCATATGTTTTTGAAATAAAATATCATTTTATATTCATGAAGAACAGAGATAAAATAAAACAAAATGTTTGACTATATGATCATATATCATTGTATCTTAATATTAATATGGATGTTATCTGGCCGGTTATATATTATTATATTGTTTACTCCACATGTTTGGTTTATAATTGTATGTTGATATATTTATACTCACTGAATGAATATTTTGTTTGCGCTATATGTTTTGGACATCGCATTAAACGATTGAATAGTATTTTATTATAAAAATAAATAATAAAGTTACTTTAAAGAGTTTGATTCGAATAATATTAACCCATAATAATTACTAAATTAATTCATTAGAAGTGCGATAATTCTGGAAATATAGATATATTCATTTTTTATTCAATGAAATGGGTGGGCATTGTGTGAGAAAGCATGATAGTTATGTGTGCCTTTTTATCATCAGCTTATAGAAAACAAATCATGCAGTGGACAAAAAATCATGAAACTAATATTTGAATTGGCACAATGTCATACACAGTTTTATTTTAAATTTTGTTACAAGCTATTAAAGTTTACATAACCCGTTCTATTCAGACTAAGAATAATTTTGAAAAACATACAAAAGGCGCTTATACTTTGAACAGTGTGTAAAGATGTGCGAGATAATAACGGCAATTATTCGAATAAAAAATAAGCATGAAACACGTTGCTTCATTTAAACAAAAATTGGACCATTATAAATCCCACATGAAATTTTCGCTAGGGGTCCATTATAACATGATATTTCAAAGTGTCAAATAACTTCAACTATCAGCTGTTATCATTGGTTCAGCTATAATTGAGTAATATAATGCTCGTCCTCTAATTATGCTGTCAAAGGCCAATCCTATTTACAAAATGTCATTTTGTCGAGGTTATGAAGTAGGTTGTTAGCATGTTCACTTCATTATTTTACATGGAATATCATAAGGTCTCTAGCGTCGCATGCTAAAATTAAATCGAATCTGCAGGCTTTTTATGGCAGCTTTCATTATTTTATGTAAAGACGTTCACACATTTAGATATGAGTTTAAGAAAATATTTCCAAATCGAATGGTATTCTGTCGGTTAATTCATGCAAGAACTAATATTTGTGTTATCAATGCGATGTCTTATTCTGCGAAAATATTTGTTGTATATGTTTGCTGTCCCTTTTAATATTCAGTTTATGAAATATATTGTTATTGAGGTTTTCTTGAAGAAATGCCAAATTAAGTGATATTTGTGTGCCTTGCTGAATAGCAGGTTTTAGAACATATCCCTGAAAAGCAACTCAATCACAATTAGTCACTTTTTTAGTTATATAGGTTGGTGATAGAGTTGGGATTAAGACATTCAATGAAACAATCCCTTTTTCTTTGTAGGTTGTTTTATTTAGAGCGCAAGTTTATAATTTGAACTTAGCTTTGTATTTTGGTAATATCCATAATTAACGCATATGAATTAATTTAAGAACTTACACACACTGCACGAATAAGGAAATCTGCGTATTAACATGTTTACTAACATTCACTTACCTCACCACGTGATTAGTCGAGAGAGGTTGTCTGACATAGATCTGTTCTCATGTCTTAGCCTCTCGCTTGATATCCATGAAGGTGAAAACCAGTCAAATGAATTATGTTGTCGGACCACGGCATTATTGGTCTCACGTAGGTTGCGATGAAAAGAATTATGCCTCATGATGTGATTATTTTAGTATAATATTTTCTTGCAATTTCAAACCTTGACCATACAATTCCAGATTCACATTGCGTATTTCCTTTTTCTTGCTTATTATCATTGTTTTTGTCAATTTTTTATCTTTATTCATTTTCATACAGAAGTGTTTACCTTTTCCATTTACTCTTTTAACTAGTATTGGTCAGTTGTTCTCATTTTCGCGGTATTAATGTGTCTTCTGTATATCCACAAGTTGCTTATTCTTCTACTACCGACCACAACTCCTCCATCTTCATTTTCAATTACTATGAAAACTGACTCAGTCAAGAGAGGGAAGAGATTGAGCGATAGTAAATATACCTATCGTATACTTCTTCTTATTTGGATTCTTTCAAATCTTGAGTATTTCTATTAGCTTACTAATTTGAAATAAGACATGTATGTGTAACTGACCTTGGGATCGACGATGAGTTTACGTTAGTTAAATAAACAAGCACACACATTGCTCAATCGAGCTGAAACTGCGGTTAGGCTATTATCCCGATGACAAACCCTTAGAGACCAAAGTAATGAACTTTAGCTGTCCGAGTAGATAGTGAAACATATGACGGAAATTCTCTACAGTAAATGATTATTTTACTAATCTAGGACCCTAGTAAGCAGCTCAAGACAAATATGACAAAGGGAATATGCCCAGCAGAGGTAGACTTTGAAGAAAAATACTATATCTAGGATAAAGACGCGAGTGGTTCGCTCAACGGTAAAATCTTTTTTTTTGTCTGCATGGACATGCAGCATTGACATTGGCATTTAATCCCTTATCACGGCAAGCGAGAACCAGAAAGACCCGCGCGTACTTTTATGCAGAAGTTGTGAGACGACACCGGCCTCAAAGAACTAGATATGACATCATTGATTATAAACAGGGACTAGTTTAAGGTCCAGTCAAGTAGAGGTTCATGCAGGTTATTCTTCTTTTCAATAAGACTTGCTTAATTGAATAAAATGTATTTTTATGATTTTAATTTCTTGCTGACTTGTGACTTGCTATTTATGTTCTTCAATGCGAATTGTTATTGACATACTATGCTAAATTCGTGAAACACTTATTTGCTTTTTTTAGTGTTAAATTGTTTCCGGAATATTTCTGAATAACTATAAGGCAATTATCGCTATCAGTTTGACTGGTGAAGGTCGCGTTATGTGCTACGACTTAATAAGATATATTAAAGAGAAATAGTGTTGAAACTTTGCTTTACTTCAAAATGCTTAAACTGCACTGAAAATTGACACTAAATGAATGTTTAATTTGGCACTTGATTTATTTGACAACGCAAACAATTACGAACAGAAAAGGGTTCAACAAATTGAACGAATTTTGCAATACGACATTTTACTTTAAGTAACTCTTATGTAGCATAACAGGCAATCACTTCAAACAAGAAAAAACGCATTTTTTGCCAGGAGCTTCAAATTAAAATAAATTACAGTCATAATTGTCATAAAAAAGATATCGACACATTTTGACATTTCTATATAACATGATGTTCAATGACGTTTTGGTTGTCAAATAGGCATTCACTCAAAAGAGAAAATGCACTTATTTAAGCATCAAATATATATATATAAATCAATATAACCGACATACATACTTTTCATTAGTATTATATTATCATATATATCATTTTAATGAATAATTGGTTACATGATTCGCTTGTAGTTTTTCATTAAGTGAGTATTGGGTCGGTCGAGGGGGCCGCTGGTCAATGCATATAATGTATTAATTAATTAATTTTAAAAATTCCTATTCAAATGATTTTTCTCAATGTGATTTGGATTTTTTTCATATAATGCAAATGCGGGTAACAGCGGGTACACTTCAGTTGACGTGAAAAACAAGTTGAGTACAGATCAATATCAATATAATAGTGTGTCTCTTCGACTGAATCACAATCAACATGTTTAGGTCACATATTTTGAATCAACTAAATGATAAATAACAAAGAAGAAACATTTCGGCCTTCGTTAATTTATATATCACATTAACACATTGACATGTGAAGCTAAAGCTCGAATGAGAAAGTAATTTGTTGATAATGGATGTAACTTTTATGGTTGTTGGTGATGCTGACAAGTCAAATAAATTTCATTTTTTTAATGACACCAATTTCCAACTTTTTCGCCTCATTTAATTTCAAATGCCGATAAATGATATAATTCTCGTAGGTTGCTACAAAAAATGGGTATTTCTAAACTATTTAAACATTATTTAAGGCTAAACGGTATTTGAAATGAAAATGTAACGATACATTTTTAGTATGTTGACCAATTTTACAGACTCCAGACTCAATATAGACTCATTCAAATATGTATATCTATGAATTGGTCAAAGCATTACAAAGTAACATTAAATTAACCTTAATGCGCCTCATCAAGATGATTGAGTTATCCCTTTTCAATCATCTGTGTAATGTGATAAGCACAAAATCAGACACTATCGTTTGATTATCAATGCGAGATTAATTAAACTATGTTTTTACGATGAATACGATGGAGCTGAGGGGTAAAATGATAATCAATGCTCGTAAAATAGGTTCACAATCTGCTTTACTATGGTTTAAATGGAAACAACATAGTTGACGTGAATAATGCGCTCCAAATGAGTAATTGGGTTCTTGTTCGCTAGTGTAAATGTGTATATAACTTAAGTTTATTCATTACGTTTTGGCAGGGTATTAAGTAATTGAATTTATTCATCAATAAGACTGGATGCAATTTATTTATTTGTCATCTTATATAATGTATGAAATGAACTATAGCTCTAGCACATGTCAGCTTCCTTCAAATTGAATATCACATTTAATAACAAGGAAATTGAATGCTATAGTTCGAAAGAGAAAGTGAAGTTGATATAAATGGTAATAATTAATGCAGCTGTTGGATTATCGTTATTTGAATAATTATAGAAATGCACTGAAAATTATGCTATTCTCGAAAATCGTTGCAACAATAGTGATTATTTCTAATGTATTGAAATGGTTTTAAATGATGTTCGGTCCTTTAAATTGTGCAACGATATATTTCCCTATTGTCATATTTTATCAGTTATTCACAAAACATTATGTGCGTACATCGAGACTCTCATCGTGAAAAAAAACGAATAATTCAATAGTTGAGCCCTTTTCAACGTTTATACATTGAATAGTTAATACACTACATATAGGCTTGAGACAAGCAATGGTAAATAGTTAACATACAAAATGTATATTAACATTTGTAAAAAGAGATTACTGTGCAGACTCATTGGCGATCCTTCATTATTATCAACATTGATCTAATTATTCATTCTCAGTACACTGATAGTGAGGTTTTAAAACTACAATTTAGAAAATGCACATGAATACAGAAATATAGTTATGAAAACGATGTACACATCAATCCATTCCCATCCCGTTCTTTTATCTCTTCTTAAGCCATATTGAACGTTAAGATATAGCCCTTGTTCTGAATTGGGACAGCTAAGTTGAGTGAAATTAAGTGAAAAATTCGAAGGATTTATCATTACTGAGTTAAAATTAAATTTCCGATAAACTAGTCATAATTGTTGGTACATTGTCACATTACAAAATAAATAGATGGTTCATCTAAGCTAAATGAACACACTTTATTCAGGTAATGCCTTCATATGATGTGTGATATGTGTTTATAAGTCAGTTTAAACAAAATAAAACTTCAAACATATAGATTGGGCGTTCCTTGTCGATCTGCATTCCTATTTGACACTTGACGCTATGTCCCTGGAAACGAAATGATGTCCTACTTATTTATGAAGAACTGGGTTGTGGCAGGGATGAATACACGAGGCGACTTAGGTTCATAGCTGTATCATTTCACATTCAAATATATTTACAAACCGATTACAGTTTAAGGAAAATATCTTATAGATAAGAAGTATAGATCCAGACGATGAACCTCATGCTGCAATACCACAAAAAGGGGGTTCGAGTCCTCCGACGAAGAATCGCCTAAATTAATCAAATAATAACATCCAAGACAACACTTTAGTAGTAGTTTAAAACAATAAATGTATGACAAATAACAACCGACGATGACAAATGACAAATCGAAATCGAAATGTACAACTGCTTACGCATTAGATTAAACAATACATGAGTGACTTATGAGCATACACCACTGAAAATCACTATAAGTGGACTGAACGAGTGCATAATGCCACGTAATTCTAAATTAACACGGAGACATCAGGTGTATTGTAATACTTTGCCAGATACAATCATAAGCACAACATTGTGCATTATGAATTAGAGTATACAATGATTTTAATGTACAAGTGTTTGATCCGGCATGCAAGCTCCTGATCAACAAATTAAGTATATATGCTACTTACCCGGCGTACAAGCTCCGGTTCCAGTAGCTTAAATGTAAATAAATACAGACATACACAATATAATTTAATTCGACGGCCAATGCGCCAAGGAACAAGTACCGAGTGCGGCGGCTGACGAAACGAAAGATGTAAGCGTGATGAGGCTATAGTTTTCCATCCCCTGGAACGCATGGTTGAAGGCCCCTTGCCGTGGTTTTTGACACGCGACCTTCCCTCGAACAGATGTGACCTGTTAACAGAGGTTAGTAAGAATTAAACTGTTGAACCGGTTATAAAGAAAGACCCTCCCGAACGAGAGAGAGAGAGAGAGAGAGAGAGAGAGAGAGAGAGAAAGAGAGAGAGCGAGAAATCGGTTAATGAATCGACAGAGAAATCTTGAATGTGGAAACTAATGAAAACATTGGGCCTGGACCATGCACCTGTGCGTAAAATGTCCGATTTTAAGACGATTTAAGAGCTCAAAGAGACGTAGCCGCGTGGCTTACAAGATGGGCTTTAATTTGAGAGGGCACAGGCGCATTAGCCGAAGCGTTAGCAATCAAAATATTCTATATTATCAGACCAAATATTCGTTGCTGTAAAATCTTAAGACATACCTCGCGCATTTGAGATGAAAACACGTCACTGTTCCGGGGACCGATATGGATCGGAACGCTTGAGATACTAATGCATAGATCTTACCGGACAGAGACGACGTTTTGCGAGTTCCTCTTGGCCTTCAAATTCATCCAGCGACTTAATAGTGAACGGGCGAAAAATGCCAATATCAGTGGGCAACTGCATTTCACTCACACAGTCAGGTGAAGGGAGCAAATCAAGTTCTAGATTCTTACCTTGAAACTAGCAAACTTTGGACCGAGTGACCGCGTGGATTTCGATACGGCGCTGTACCAAGAGCAATTGAACGAATGTCTAAAGGGTGAGATGGATTGCCGATAGAGTGTTCCAATGCTTAAACTTGCCGAAACGAAGGCAGTTTAATACTAATCCAATGTGCCATGTCACGACGTGCTTGTATTGAATGAGTCGTTCCCTTTTATTGTCCTCGGATATTTTAGCACCGACTTCCAATTTTGAGTTATGAGCGATTGAAAACAAATTATTCGCACCTGTATGACCCTTTTTAGCAGAAAGGTTAGAAATTTGTCAACAAAAGAGTCTTGCGTTATAAGGATTGAGACGTTGACACATCAGCCTACGAATAGATTCCATTGTTACTGGTACCGATGCTGGATGGACTATGAATGTGCCGACTTTATGCGATCAATTGAGAAAACCCTTGCGGGTTGAGCCAATCAGAACTACACATCAGACGGAGATTTCGAGAGACTGTAGATTGGCCCAATGCAGTTGTCGGAGCAACGGATGATTGGTTGGGAACGGTCGTCGACAGCACATGCAGCGTTCCCAACACCATAACCCAGTTTGCGTGAACGGTAGTAATAGATACATGAATCTGCGGCTTTCTACTTGAACGCATTAATAAATGCAAGGCGCTGGCTTTATAGGACTGTGAAGATAAGCGCCCGAAAATTCTAGGGAAGCGGCAAACATATCTGGTGTCGCTGATTACAGTTGAATGTGATCTGTTGGGGAGTTTACGCTTGTGCAGGTAATTCAGTCTAGTTTAAATCACTTTGATTTTGTCATCCGTTGTCATGACCGTTGCCCATTCGCATTTGGTTTAAAAGGGCTCAAAAAATAAGGGAATTACGAGCAACGGCATGGAGCACTGCGGAGCTCATCGATCCGTTCGGGTAAAAGCAACTTCTGCATTTTGGCGCGAGGGCCGTCAGAGGACCGCGTCACCCGTATGCGTTGTCCGTATATGTAGTTCGTAGGCGATGCGATGCGTGATGCCCAGCAGCAGATTCCCGGACGCCATTAGAATACGCAAACAGAGCGGGTGCATAAGGTCCGTAGCGAACGATGGACGCACAGTCTGCATTGCATTCATGTAGCTAAATGCTGCCAAAATCTCGCGAGCAAGGGATTTGAGTTGAAGTCCATATCGCGAACGTATATTATATGACGTGGTTGCACCGGAAAGATCCAATAAGGAATATTGCTGTCCGGGTATGCACCACTTGCAGTCGACTCTCTTCGATTAGAAGGACGCATAGCGCAGCAAGACTAGCTTTAAGAGCAGTTCAACACATACGAGAAAGGAGACAACGCCAAAAAGGAGCTAGAGTCTGGCACAAACGGAGCCCTCCATACGTAAAACGAGTAATTCAATATTCATGAACGATTCACCAAAACAGTAGTCGGAACATGGTCCATGCGGAGAGAATGAGTTTCAACTGATCCTTAAGTAGATCCTTACACCAAGAACAGACAGTAGTGGGCGAACACAGCTCCCAACTACTTGTTTGCAGAAAGGATGAGGAAAAGTGTGGCTTTTAGTTGGAATATGCTGCAGTCGCATGATGATTGCAAACAGGCAAATATGCTTGGGAAAATTGAGTTTGTTTATTTTGACATAACGGGTCATACTGGTATCAATTCATGTCGGCTCATATCCTTAAATTCAAGCAATTCGATATTGATAGTTCGCAGTTTAACAAATTGTTCCTGTTTCTGTATGATGTCGCGCTTATATATAATGGTTTTATTATGAGTTAGCATTTGTTCACATTTAATGCAAGTTTATGAGTTGTAACTAAATTCAATAAATAAATGAATTATATCTAACATAGTCAGATACCTGCAACAATATTAATGCGTTTCTTTGTTGATGCCAATTTGTAATGATTCAGGCTATAAAACAATCAAGTTTTCAGTGTTATACCTGTATTAAATTAAGGCCAACTTAATTAATATTCGTGTAAGATCATTGTCAGAAAAATATATTTTAACATGCATGTAAAGGCGCCTCAGTGTGCACCTTTATCTTTGCGTTTATCAAATATTTGATGAAACACAATAAAATCATAAGAAATGACTTGATTCGGTGATTTTTGATAAATTTCGCTTAATATCTCTGCTGCTTTGTTCTTATATTCAAATGAAATATGGTGTTTTAGTGTCCACGTGTTGACCATATCGAATCGATTTGACATTTGGGTACTATTTTATCATACAGCCATAGCATATGCTATGGCCTATAGATATAGTAATACAGGGACTGCCTATATCTACATGAACTTTGTCTGATCATCATTTTGAAAAAAAAACGGATTTTTTTCCGTGTGCGAGACAGCAAGAACATAACTGAAGACATAATGTATGTCCATAACTGACTGAAAACATAACGTAATATGTTATGAAATGGTTTGCGTGCTTTTATTGTAGATATAGAATAACTAACGTCTAAAACGGAATAAAACACGTCGAAAAACGTCGAAAAACGTTATGCTTGCACGAATACTCAAGAAAGTATTCGCTCATATAGAGCATGCATATAGAGCATGCATGGAAGAAATCTCAGGTTTTTTTCACGAAATATCATTCTATGTCATTCTTTTGGATGCAAGAGTACAAATGTAGAAAACAAACTTAGTAAAACTTTTACAATAATAAAGTATGATTTTATGTATTTATATTTACAAATATTTTTTAAACATGCATATACATTTATATGAGAAAGACGGAAGTATCTTTGCTAAATATATATACACTTTTCACGGATCTTTGATATTGTTTAAGCAGATATCACGAAATCCCAATGTTGCATATATGCACATGACTTTGCTGCTGCCCGTCTAGAAATTACGCAGCAAACTTGCTCATTCATATAACAAAATCCTCGTATACCTTGCATTCGCATCTAGATAATGTTTGCCCAAACTTTAGGCGCCACGTAACATTAAAGCCCCTGGTCTGGTCCCTATTCAGTTATGGTGACTCCTTCGAAACAACTCTCATGTAACAAGAAAGGTATATTTGAACAACTCATTCATATAAAATCAATACTGTATAGATTAAGTTATTCAAGATCAATAATTCAGATGGTGCTATGCGAAAAAACTCTCTTCTTGTCTTTTTCGGCTATGGTGAACCCTACAGAAGTTGACTGATCCCTATGGCAACCTGTTTATATGTAGTATCTACGTTGATCCAAGCATCTTAGATATCTATTGATATGATTATATTAAATTGCATTTGTTTTGTTAATTAATTTGATTTATTTGTTCAAATCCTTTCCAAGTAGGTGACCCATACATATGGCTACTTGTTGCTAGACATCTTTTACGTTGTTGTCGTCATAGTGATGCTCAAAATGCTTATTTCTGTGATGGATGTTTTCTCTGAACGCATAGAGGTAAGATATTATCTATTTTCGATAATTCTTTGAAATTAAACTATTACATCTACAACACCACTACATGATCTCATTCTGATTTCTGACTTATTTTATGCCATAGTGAGATAATGATGAGGCTTCAGGCTAACATCATCTGTTTTGAATCTATGTTTTCAAATATTATGGAAGCAATTTCCTATGACCATACAGTGATCCTGTGAATCAGTAAGTTTTGGCAAAGGCATATGACAAAACATTGCTCATTTGTTTAAACAGTAATGTTGCGTATGAATTGTGTGGCACTTGCACTTCTGCGTATTTTGATATAATTGTTATTTTACCTCGTGATTTTTTTTTGCAAACAATCTCAGAAACCGAATGGAAAAACGCTTGTCACGGCATGGACCCTTTGATATATTATATTCATCTAATTTTAAATATTAGATAACGTTGCCTTAGAGTGTTATTTTACCTTTAAAAAAAAAAACAAAATATGACATTACTTACCATTTTCAAAACAGGCAAACTCAGACACCGAATGGAAATTCGCCCGTACGCGATTGTGCATTATGTACTTTGGTGAAATCGGGTCACTTCCTGCTCCCTTTGATATATTACTGATCAGGAGCATAGCGTCGTTCATTCGCAAAAGATGCTGCAAAAATAAAGAAGGAAAGGGGGAGGACAATGGACAGAAGAATCTGAAAGATGATATTGAAAGTGAGAAGGGCGACAAATACAAGGTATAATTGAAAGATATATTCAGTATTAATAATTAAGTTATAATTATATATATATATCTAATCTATGTAACGTAGTCATGATTAAAATATTAAAACTTAAAAAAAAAACTCTTATTCATCATTTATTCATCATATATACGCTTTCATAGTAAGATTGACCTTTCATGAGAACTTTATCAAAAATGATTACGCAGAAACAAAATGTCAGAAAAGAGTTATGCCTATTATAAAAAAAAACAATAAAATACGTATAACTCGCAGAGAACTTTCATACCGTTCTTATGATTTGACAAGCTAAAAAGTCATTACAATTTCAGATGCTGATGGCCAAACTGCGATCTCGATATTTTGCGAGAAATAAAGACAAATACGGGGCATCTGTTCACTCGTCTGGCGAACATTCAATTAAGGCATTAAGAGGATATCGGCGAACATACAACTGTGAGATATGCTTGGCGTTGGTGAACAGTCAACTGAGGCATTAACACAGTTTGTGGGAAATGCTTGAGAATGGTTTTGGCGAATATTAAATGTGAGGCATAACATGATTTTGGTAGACATTTAACTGATGCATATGTAGGGTTTTGGCGTACATTCAAGTAAGGCAGATGTAGGGGTTTGGCGAACATTCAAGTGAAGCATTGAACAGGCAAACATTAAACTTATACATGGGTATAAATGAGTTTCGACGAATATTCATCTTTGGTATGACATAAAAAACATTCAACTGAGACATAAAGTGCAAACATTTAACGAAGGCATACAATGCAAACATTTAACTTTGGTATGAGAATGCGATCTTTTAACTAAAGTATAAAGAGGATTTCAGCGAGCATTAAAACAAAAGCATGAAAATAGTTTCGGAATGGGCGGATCAAGCGCTGTGTTTTAGTCGAGGGCTTATAAATCTATTTGATCAATTAATATGTGATTAAGTCATTATCTTGGTTGTAGCGAACATTTAACTAAGGCGTAAAATGCAAACATTGACTGAGGCATAAGAATGCGACCATTCAACTGAGGCATATAACGGTTTCACCAAACATTCAAATGGGGTAAAAAAAGGTTCAAGCAACTATTCAACTGAGGTAAAGAAATGGTTTCTGTGAAAAGTCAACTAAGGAATTAAAATTGGTGCCAGTGAATACTAAACTGATGCATAACAAGGATTTCAGTTAATATTCAACTTAGACATAACAATGCGAACATTAACCTGATCCATTAACAGGATTTTGTCGAACATTCAACTAAAGAATGAACAGTTTTCGGGACGGGTCGAATCCCGGGCTTTGTTATGGTCGAGTACTTTGAAATATTGATATTTATTTTTGCATGTGATAATATCGGCTAGTCTTTTATATTTAAACCTTATGTTGTACATATCCTGTCCTTTAAGACTATTATCCTAATACTATATTAAGAACACACAATGGTCCGATTCCCCTAAAGCAAAATAAACGTCACAATGAAAAAAATTCAATGTATAAGCGATACATTTCTTCACTTTTTTAAAACTTCAACGGACCCATTTCCTTGCTTATTGGTGTAACATTTATATCTGGTGACCATTCAAACGAGACATATATGTTTATGCAAAAAATATGTTAAAGGAAATACAATTTCCCTTGTAATGGTCAAACTATAGTGTACTTGTCACAAGCAGTTGTAATTATTTTATAAACTATCAATAACTAAGGGAAAATTTATATATTCCAACTGTAGCATTTGTATTTCATTCTTTAAAATGTTCTAAAAAGCAATTGCGTTGTCAATTTGTTGTCCTTTATTTGTATGTCACATATTTTAAGTATGAATGATGTGCCAAATATGTGTTTAACATAATGAAAAATATATGACGAAAATTGAAAGGTTCATCAAAACTGTTGTATATATTATGATTGACAAGTCATTTGTAAGATAAGCTAGCAACAAATGTTCTTTGGATAGCACACTTAGGATAGTATTTAAATTTTCAAAATATGACCAATTGTCATTTATAATGTATTTGTTTTAATTAAGCGTTTGTAAGTGAAAAGAACCCAACATTTTTGAAATTCATGTATTTATATACATTCTATATTTTAAGGGTTAAATGCACTTTTACCTAAATCCCCAAACATTAACGATATTTTATCACCAAGATAACTAAACTTATTTCGCTTTTAACTGAATAACAACATGGTCACTGCTAAAATATAGATACACACAATCTAACTTATCAAACCGTAATATCATTATCTTATAATAATATTATATTATTTCAATATAATTCCTAAATAGCATGATATTTGTATTCTCCTTCATAAACGACTGACATGTAAGTTAAAGATAAACAATGATAGATTGTAGTTTTATAAAACAAAACACACATTTATGTAGAGGTGATAGACATGCATAATAATAGATGATTAAGCTACATCCTGATTCTCAGCAAATCCGTTAGATTATATTATATTATTATTAGTATTATATACAATGCAGCACTTTTGGGCTGTCAAATATATTTGACATTATATAGTAATGTATTAATCTTTTTTAAGATGTATAAAGACATACAGCTCAGTATACAGTCATCCATTTACAATACTGGACTATATATTACCATAACATACACAATTAGTACGTACGCGAACACCTATTTATAACGTTGCCCTAGTCGGGATTATAACAGTTCTTTATGAATCTTTCTGAAACACTTTAAATCGAACACAGTGTTATATGGCATTCCATCAATGATTCACATTAAACTCATTTAATGAGTTCATTATTATGACTAAATAAAAACAAACAGTTAATGCTTTAACATACAGTAATGACCGAGTGCATTTTGCAAACACGTATTATTTTGAGAAAACTCTCATTGAATATATAAAAGGTTTTCTAAACAATGATCAAGTGGATAATAAGCATGAATATATACCTTATAACGGATACACTTCAAATATATAACGTGTAAATAGCTTATAACTGAAAGAGTTAGAAATATAAGATTAATTCAAACACTTTAAAAACAATTTTGTTTCCAACCTGCAATTCTTAATAAATCTCGACAATAAAAATTATTTTTTTCCTCAACTATATATTTCAATCACATTATACTCCAACAGTTTCATACAACTGGAGGCGCTCATATTCAGCGCCTCCCTCGTGCTGCTCTGTTACAGGAAGAGGCGCTTGGTAAAGAGGCACGTCATGTTCCTGAGGACTCTCTGGACGACGCGGAGCAACCGGGACTAAATAGTCTGGGATTTCGTGTGCGCCGCCTCCCGATTGTTGAGTCATGGTATTTTGTCTCGATCTTAAACACAATGAAGCTTTTTTTTTCAAATTAAGGGCCATTAAACAGAATATCATTAAACCTTTATCCTCGGTTTACAAATAATAATCAATATTTATATTCACATTTTTAGTTTTAAAGCTTGCTGTTCAAATTAGTTCTACCTGTATAATCAATCCATATTCACCTGTATACGCAGCATACAATGGCGGTTACAGCCACGCTAATTGCAGATGACCCAAACATCACAAACATGATCATCAGGATGCCTTTATTTCCCT
>LQRL01071671.1:0-10493 GCA_001703475.1 Hydroides elegans
CCACCACCACCACCACCACAATCAAACCCTCCCCCATGCCCAAACCCCCCTCGCACATCAAACCCCCCTCCGTATTCAAACCCCCCACTAACGGACGCAATATGCTCACCTCCATGATAATCCCCATAGGACTGCATTACAGTTTCCAGATTGGTCATACCGGATGCAATTGGATTATATCGGATTTGGAAACCTGTATCTAAACCACTGTTATCCTCACTATTATCGTTCATTACGCAATATGGTTGTGTTACGTCCGCAGTAGTTACACCTATTGTTTCACTGGATTCCATATTGTTGTCCATTGTTTCACTGGTTTCCACATAATCGCCGCCATCTTGAATTGTAGCCTCGTTTTCAAAATTTGCTGAGTCATCATCATTATTCACTTCCGGTTCTTCCTCTGACGTCATATCCGGTTCTGAATCAAGGTCACTTCCGGAATCATGTTTTGTTTTAATTTTGGGAATTTTGAGTTTGTTCTTTGGCGCTGATTTAGTCTTTACTTTGTTCTCATTTTTATTATTAGACGCTTTAGTTTTATTAACATTCGCTTTATTCACTTTGTTTTGAGTGACCTTCGTGTTATTCGGTTTGTTCATTCCTACATGACCAGTCTCACTATGATATGGAGTAAATCGAGGACTCTTTTTCTTCGCCTCTTGGCTTACCATACCATTCGCATCATAATACGATTTAAACTTAACTGGACATGTAGGTCCTTTAGTTGTCTCCACAGTACGGTGATACCTTGCTACATGCTCCAATTTTGGCGTTTCATGTACAATAACTATTTCCTCTGGAATCTTATCTTTGAATTCAGCCTGCAAGGCGAGGACTCCTTTGTTTTTCTTAGGTTTAGGTTCATCCCGGCAGCAACATAGATAACAAACGCCGAAGCAAACGAGTCCCAGCGCGATGCCACCTATAAGAAAGAAATAAATATGCAATGTCATTAAAATAAAAGATAATCAAGATGTTTATGTTTGAGTATAAATATTAGTATATTAGATGTTCAATGATGACATTATCAAGGTTCAAAATTGAGTATCACCATACGTTCTATATGTCAATAGCTCGATGAAAACATAATACATATTTTTTAGTAAATAGCTTATCAACATTTAATATACAAATTGAAATAGATAGCAAACGCCGAAACAAACGAGTTCTATGTAAATATCCAAATCTGAAGCTTGTAAATTTGCATTTTAAAATCGATATTTCGCTCAGATTTTGAACGATCCTGATGTAAAATATCTCGTAAATTTAAAATAAAATCCATGCAACTGAAATCACAGTTTACTTTCTTCCAACTTACCTAGGACCATGATGGGAACAAAGATGGCTGGTTCGTCTATAATTGACATGGCTGAAATTATATAAAAATATACAATTAAATAAACATTATTATATCGTCGATTGCAGGTTTGCATTTGTTTACAGGTTTAATACTATGTAAGGCACTGCTTACATACAATGAGCGATTATTAAAGCGCAAGTTGCGAATTTCGCTGTTTTCTTTGTAGAACTTAGAAAATGTAAAACAATAATCGTGTCGCTCCTTGCAATTCCATACAAAGAAAACAGTGAGAGTCGCTACTAACGATTTTTAACGCAGGGCCATACAAGTATGAACCGGGCTTTAACAATTACTAATAAATAGTGAATGGGTCATAATCGCTGAAATTATAAAAGGTTCAGTTCATTCAAAAAATGGATGTTTGAAAAAAATGGTTAAATGCGAAAAGATCGATAGGTAATGATGGAAAGGAATATGGCTGGTCGGTCTATAATGGACAAGAAAACTAGAAAAAATAATAATTGAATGATTGATAAGAATGATAGCTAAGCACTCAAGGCCTGTTGAAATATGTTGAAAATATACATAATGTTTTAATTGGCCATAGAGTAATTATAAGCAAAAACGATTGAGAGGGAGATGGGGCTCCGAATGTGTTTTTCGTATAGCATATAAGGGCGAATTGGAAGGTTGCGCCTCCCCCCTCTCTCTCTCTCTCTCTCTCTCTCTCTCTCTCTCTCTCTCTCTCTCTTTCTTTCTTTCTTTCTCTCTCTCTCTCTCTCTCTCTCTCTTTCTTTTCTCTCTCTCTAAATCCGCGCCTCTATAAATTTTTAAAAAGTATATCATGAGAATAAATTTAAATGAAAGTAAGTCAAGGCGCAGTGATATATCTTTATAATTTATTTAAAAAAAAAAACATTTAGTCTCATTTTATCATTAAACAATTTTATGTTCATCTTATCATAAAGAATCTTAAGCTTACGTTATTTGATTATTCGATTATCATAATCAATTATCAATCACTATATTTCCAGATGACTAGACTTATCCTATAGATATCCTTTATAGATTTGAATTATCCTTTTGTTGTTTTGATTTTCTGCAACGAAACCCAACTGTATTTATACATTTTGGTATTTTGTGGTGCACCAAAATCCTGACGCAAAATCAACGGAATTAACTTTTTATTAGACAAACACATATATTGCGTAATTTTCATGCTTAATTCCGTCGCTTGGACATTGAATAAACCAGATATTAATTTTAAAAAAAAACACAGTAGAAGCTAGAACAGTCTATGTAAACTTATTTTAAAGTAACTGTTTTTAAGAAACGTTTTTAGGGGTTAATATAGAATAGCATAAAACACACACTCTTTAAGAACCGAAAAATTGGGGAGTCGAGCATTTAACAACAAGACAATAGTTGAGATGGCGTTGAGATGCTCTTGTTCTGCTTTTATATGGTATCGTATATAAAAATAATGTTTTAACTCTGTGTACATAACACATACACGTGAATTGATTCATATCAATAACTATTCAATGCTGGTTGTGGTAATAGCTGGTCCAATCCGCTATTATAAGTAAATTACACATACCCGGGGCTATATCTACAGTAAGTGTAGGAAGTAAGAATGACTATACATAGGTAAATATTTTTCAAAGAACATGTATATCTACATGTATTCCATGTTCAATCTATGTCATACAATCATTCTATATATATGTCTATTTACAAAATGAATGGCAGGTCGAATACATGTATATCACGCTTTTATTCAAATGTCTCATTTACGCGGGCTCGAATACATGAATTAAAAGAAAAACATCTAAAAAGAAAATATGTTCAACAATGTTGGCGAATACGTATGATGAGACTCATGTAGTTCGGTTGCATGTTTACTAGTATTTCGCAAACAAAAACATGAATTATAAAACATCTAAATTTATATTTTAAAAAGAAAATTAAAAAAATATATATAATTTATCAAGTCGGAAAAGACTATTCATGACGTAGGGCATGGCCACTTTGGAAGCTTTTTTAACAACGCTGTCTTCCAATGTTAAGGAAAAGGGACATGATTTTAAAAAACCGAACGTTTAAGTAGTTGTTTGAGTTCCACATAGAGTCTACCTGTTATGTAATGTTTTACTAAATGTAAAAAAATTCTCAATGGATAATCTGACCATTCGATTTAATTCCTGACCAGAAAACGATTGATGGAATGAGACATGAGCGTAAAATATGTTTATAATTTGCATGCATCCCTCTCTATGGTTATTTTGTATACAATTTATTTAGTTTATACTTTAGTATTCAAACTATTTAGTGTAGAATAACACAAGTAAAACAAGACTGCGAAATACTTTATTATTAGTCATTTCAGGGGTTTATAGCAGCTGTTAAACTTTATCACATATTCAGCGCCTTTTGTGATAAGTCATATCCGATGTGTAATAAACATAAATGTGGATGTTTTTGTTTGCTATACAGACACATAAATATAATCTGCCTTGATTTATTGAACGAAGCTTATTGTATTATCTTTGTTTTGTAAGGCTGTATTATATTGTTCATACCAGCATTTACGATCAATGTTAAGTCACCATATATTTTATCAAACACGAATTAAACATTGGTTATTTTGAAAGAGAGATGTGGGGTGAAAGTGACAAATATCACTGTTTTCTTTGCGGTAAGTAACAATAATCAAAGAACAATAATGATACTTCTTGTGGTTTCCTAAATAAACGTTATTATTGCAAGTTTATGTAACATTGGTTCTATTCATAATTTAAGATTTGCTCTACTCTTGATTTATAAGAACTTAAAAATGCTAATCGATATGCATATTTTTTGTTCTATTCTGTGTTTTTTTTTTGTAATAAGAATACGTATAGAAATACAATATATACATTCAGTCTCAAACAAGTTGGTCAAAATAAAGGGTTTCACTCAAACTATCATATTTTGTTTACTATAATAACAATTGGTATAGTCTTTGGGTGTCTGCTCTACTCTGTGAGACCATTTTGATAAGATCATTTATTTGAATGCCAGCGGGGCGTTCATTAATCATTACTCGAGAAAGCACTCAAGTTTAAAACAGGACTGAGATCGAAAGTTTCAATATTCAGACATATGTGTTATACATGTCCAGAGTGAAGCTCCAATTGCTTTGATGGAATGTTATTGGCAAACCTGAAATAGGACTTTACAAAAACAAAAGAGCATATACCTATTGTCATCTTTAACGCTTTTAATGAAAAAGTATCTTATGCAATATTGACAAAGAACGAGAAAATCATACTGTCAATTTATATAATGATAAATTAATCCATTAACCCGATGACCAGGACATTAACAGAAACAGTATATGGTAAATGATTGTTAGTGCAGGGTTATTATTGTATTTTATCAAAATACGACTGTTGTCCAGTTAAGTGTATATTTCGTCTCATTTCGTAGTAGTTAGTGATTCTATTGCGGACCATATGTTTAGAAATATTCGCATTGAAAAAGAACAACCATTTATTTGCATAAACTAAACATATGATTCTTGGTTATCAGCCTATTATCCTTCAATTAAACATGCAAATGTTTGAACACAGTTAGTGATATATCAAATAATCTGATTCGGATGCCAAATATAAATGTTTTAAAATGCTAAAAGCGTTTTGTTGCTCTTACAGGGCATATTAAAACAATGCTTGATGTCATTTTACGAACACATGAAAAAACGTTTTTAAAAGAAAAATGCAAAAAATAATGACCTTTGGTTGCGAAATATAGTAAAATATCTAATGTACATCAATTTGAACATCAATGTCAAAATGTGTCAATATTGGTCGACTCGTAATATGAAAAGTCGTTAACACACGGTAGGTTCGTTTCAAGGAATATATATTAACGTTATTAACGTTCTTGATCTATTAAGAACACATATACAGGAACAAATAGGCATCCGTATATAATTCGAAAACTAAGCTGAAACTTGGTTGAAGCTAGATTATGTCAGACAAAAAAGAATAGTAAAGGATATTTCAATTTGATGAAAATTAAATTTGAGAAAATTTGCTTGAGAATGTTCACGTGGGTCTTAGACAAGGCTGCCTTCTGTCCCGAGCACTGTTCAACGTCTTCCTAGAATTTGTTATGAACGAACTGAGCGAACTAGATCAAAACTAGCCCCAACAGACACTTTTTCGACCGATATAAGGTATGCCGACGATACCACCCTACTGTCTGCCATTTTTGAAAAGCTGAAAGGAAGTACCAAACAGCTAGACGCAGCGTGCAAGAAATGGGGGATGAAGATAAATGGCGCGAAATATAAGATCATATCCTTAAGTGACCAAGCCGTAGCACTAGACGGCAGTGAAGTCGAGTCACAGAATTTGTGTTCCTCGGAAGCGTAGTTCCGAATTCCTCCGAACACGTAAGAAGACAGATAGCGCTAGCCTCAGCCGCATTCGGTAGACTGAAGATCCCAATCTGGCAAAAACGTGAAATAACCAAGACTATACAAAGCGCTCATCCTTCCAATTGCAACGTACGCCGCCAAGACATGGACTCTAAAGTCCAAATTGGAGGCATTTGAAGTGCGATGTCTGAGAGTCATATCCAGTGTAAAGCTGAGCGACAGAGTCAGAAACGAAGCAGTGAGAACGGCCTTGCAAATGAACACAACCAAAACAGACACTATCAAAACCAAAAGTGGTTTGGGCACGTGGCCCGAAGACCTGCAGACAGCTACATGGCCCATGCCTACCATCTTGACTTCCCAAACCCAATACCACGAGGCCGTCCGCCAAAGAAATGGTGCACCCAAATCGACATCAGAACGTAGAGCGTCCGAAAGGCTAGACTGGCGCAGAAAAGTCACGGAGATAGCGAGAATCCAGAGAGGAAAACGCCCATACATCAAGTTAAGTCAAGTTTGAGAATGAGTAACAACTGTAAAAGTCGACAATTTGAATTGGAATCATAATTCTCCGTCAGCTATACTGAATAAATATTTGAACTTAACAAATTTGATCAGTCGGTATGCAACTTAATTGATTAACGGTGTTTACTTTATAAGAAAGCCTCGAATTAATACCCAAATAAACCTGTACCGATATATTAATATGAAGAACCAATTCATTGTTGATGTCCCGACTAATATGTCATCAATTGTTTGAGTAACCACCCTTCCCTTATTGCTGCAACGGGTGGTGACGCTTATCCTTAGACATGGGTGCTACCTGTAAGAGCACAGACTTGTTTTACATCATCAAGCAGTATGCGGTTGCATACGTCGTTTTAATAAAGCGCAATATACCAGCTAATTAACATCTAACTGTTGATTTATAAACAAGATGAATTAAATGTTTCTGTCGTACAGCGGAACACATTCATGAGCTAGCTGAGGATTCAATGTATAATCAATATTTGAATAGAATAATAATATGATTCAATAGTATGATACTCTCTTTTTGTATGAGACCATACAAACATACATAACAACTTGCCCTAGGGTAAGTATACTTGCCCTAATTTTTTAGGGTAAGTATACTTACCCTGATTTTTTTCAGGGCAAGTATACTTACCCTGGTTTTTGACCTTCAAAATATTAAAGACACCCTGAATTGGTATGTCCATTTTATGCACACGTTATTCATGGGGGTGAGTGAGTTAATCGTTTCGCTTGGATTTGTGAGTCGAACGTTTTGATCTGATTAATAACTTAACTCCGTATACGATTTAAAATTGCATTATTTTTAACAATGGTGTTTGACTTGAATAGTATCAGAGTTTTTGATAGAAGATTGATTGCAATCTAAAATCAGTGTTCAGACATTTAACACGATTGGGGTTTGATCTGAAGGGAATTATAATAAATAGTCATACAAAAAATGTTATTTAAAAATGGGCTTTATACTTAAATGCTTACAAATATATAAGAAACTAAAGAAAAACTTCCTTTATCTTATTGCATGAAAACTCTCATAAACAACTATACATCTTTATATTTTCACAAATTGTCAATATCTCCAATGCATTTATTCTTTATATTCGTTTACATTTAAATAATCGTTTTAATTCGTTATTACATAAATAAATTTAAACATATTTGTAAACGAAAGTCACACCTTCACGCTAGATAATTCAATTCCCTTAACCTTTACACATTTTCATGACAACATGGATGGCTAGAGTGACAACGTGTGCTCGGGAACATTTAGAGAATTGAAAAGGTAATACCTATTTGCATACAAGTCATATTTTTGCTACACATGAAGCATTTAATTTCAAAAGTAACATCTACTCCTTTATGAATCATGACCGTCAAGATTACTCATTTTTATTTCTACATGAAAGACATTAGCGAAATGTTCAACACAGGTAGTAAGATCGAAATGTTCAACTCATTGATCCAGTGCGAAACGCTCGACTCATCCAGGCGAAATGTTCGACTCACTTAGCCCCCAATAGCAATCTCCTTTCAAAACCTTTTTTAGTAATAGAATTACTTATCTATCGATATCAATTGCAATTTAAAAAATATTAACACAATTGCTATGAGGAGCGACACGTTCAACTGACACTAATCCAAGCGAAACCTTTAACTCACTCACTCAAATGAATTACTCGAATGTTCATATCAATTTAGGGTATCTTTCAATTTTTAAGGGCAAAAACCAGGGTAAGTATACTTGCCCTAAACAATATCAGGGCAAGTATACCCACCATAACACACTCAGGGCAAGTATACTTACCCTAGAGCAAGTATACTTACCCTAGGGCAAGTATACTTGCCTTAAAACGAATAGATATCCTGTGACATGTATATGACAATTGGATCAATGCGTATTTCATATGCAATAAATGATTGATCGAACATATGAGAGTTTATGGATCATTACTGCCACTGCTTAAACGTAGGTATTGATCGCTTATTCATAATACTAACAACGAGCAAATGATATAAACAAACTGTTTGGCATTTTATAGTAAAGGCGCGTGTATTTGCACTTGGTTACTAGATATATGCATGTAAAATGCATAATTATACGTCATATGGGGTTCATATACATATTAAAACAACTGCGCAATTCAATGAACAGTGTATATTACGAATTGTATACAGGCACATAGACAAATTACTAATGTAGACTGAAAATGGCTGAGAGTAATTTAACGAACGAAAACCGTCTTCCACCCTTAAAAAGGGGAGAAATTGATGTAGGGGATTACAGAATCTTATTATACCCGGCTATCGACAGTGGCACATGTGGTCGATTGTGTTCAGCATTTCACAAAATAACGGGACAGAAAATTGCCGCGAAAGGAATCGATTTTACAAATGAGGAAATGAAAAGAGCTGCATTGTATGAGGGTAATCAGGCCAAAATGGTTTCGCATCCAAACATAGTTCGATGTTTTGATGTCTTAGTTGATGAAAATACGGTTTGGATTCTTAATGAATTTTGTGAACTCGGAAATCTAACTCAGTTCATGGAAAGAAACCCAACGCTTCCGTTCAGGGACAGATACAGGTTTATGCTTCAACTAACTTTAGCACTGGCTCATTTACATAGCAACAGACCACGAATCATCCATCGAGATATTAAGCCAGAAAACGTTGTTATGACCAACATTGACGGTCTTGTTGTGGCTAAACTCACCGATTTTGGACACGCAAACATGTATGAATATAGTACAGATCGATCTATAGTACAATTTTACATGCGACTGAATACATCGATGAAAGGAACACCGAGATACATGGCCCCAGAATTCTTTTTGATGAATGAAACGGAGCTTCAATATACTGCAACAACGGATATATTTAGTCTTGGATTGTTATTCGCTATGATCATGGAATATTCGCACAGCAACATACCACAAATGCCAATAAGTGGTAAGTCAATTATAATAAATTCCATGAGAATGTCTACGAATATTTCGGATTCAAACTAAGTTCTTTTTAGATAATAAACTTATAAGATATAATTGAGAATACCTTTTTTGATTTGCATAAGACTTTATTTATTTAAGATAGTTGATAAGTTAATTTTATTTATATTAATTGCTAAATAAATTAAAGTCACAGTAATATAAGAAAGGAAACATACTGCAGATACTTGTGACCTATAAGCACTTAGCCCATCTAGCTTTTAAGCTGCAACAAGGCGGTACTTTTTCATAATTTGAATTGGTATATTTTCAGTCCAAACTAAATTGAAAAACGAAACAGCTGTCTTTGGTGCTGAAATGGCGGATAGATTTAAAAAGAATAGGCCATTGCCAACAATTGTTCAGATTGGACCAGAAGACAGTGAATCAATGATTGCAATTAAGCATTGTGTTCTACGGATGACAAATTTAGCCAGTGATGACAGAGTGCCATTATGCAGGGTCGAAACTACATTAAGAGGTGAATATATTCCAAATATTAATGCAAAAAAAGCAAATATAAGTTTTATACGGATAAAATACAAATTAGTAGATAATAAATGATGGATCAGTAGATTTTTTTTTATAATTAATCGTAATTTTCTGTTTTTGATACTTTTATAGTGAAAAAAAATGAAATCACCCTTAACTATGCTACGTATAATGCAAATCACTGCAATCCTTACTAGTTTGAAGTCGGGTGCATTTAAATAAATAACCATAATCCATAATCAAGTAAACTAGAAAAATCCATATTCTTAGATTGCTCAATTATATATTTGGAATATTTGGTTATATTTGAAGAAATAATTGAGAAAAGTGCCGCTGCCTCGGTGCTGCGTGAACCAGAGCCTAGAGTAGTCTATTCCAAGTCGGAAGGTAATGCATGCAAATACATTTAGCCTGAACAAAACTATTCAAAATTATTTTTATTTTCATACGATATATCATATTGATCATTCAGTTTGCTTATTTGACTAATGACCTTTGATCAACTTCATTCCAAGTCATGTATATATGTTAATAATATTTTGTTCTAGATTTCGTGATGCCACCAATGACAGAAACGATGGCTGATAAGCGTTATTGGAAATATGGACCACCTATATTGGTAATCGGCCTATCGATAGGTTCAAATACATTCGAAAGTGCAATTTCATTTCGAACCAAACGAGATGATATATCAGTTATAGCGCATAATGATGATTATCGAAGGAAGACCAAGGTAGCTTTAGAAATATATATA
>LQRL01071678.1:2519-16102 GCA_001703475.1 Hydroides elegans
CCTTCCCCCAACCCCCTTCCCTCCGACTCCCTCTGATCTATCTTCCTGGCCCTTACTACTTAGGTCTTATAAACTTTCAATATATTATGACATTATTAATTAAGTTATTTATCATAGCTTCAGCCGAACAAATGGGAGACAAATGCCCGCGGCATTTCATTCGATATCACCTATCCAATTTCGCACTTCAATGTATAAGTGCCTCTATTTATTAGCGGAATCACGATGGACTATAAACTACCAATGGCACGTTGACAATAATGAGCTGTGAGCAAAACACGAACGACTTTGTTAAGTGGCATAGAAATTCAATGATAGAGGGTGATGGGAAGGGGACTCTCACATTTTTTTGGTAAAATGGAACACATCACATTATCTAATATCGGCATACAATGTATCTATGAAGTATCCATGTAGGCTCCCTCCTCCCTCTCATT
Organism: Hydroides elegans; assembly: GCA_001703475.1. NCBI lineage: Eukaryota > Metazoa > Annelida > Polychaeta > Sabellida > Serpulidae > Hydroides > Hydroides elegans. The sequence goes on from LQRL01071678.1 coordinate 2,957, forward strand.
CCAATTTACCTTGCAAATAACGATGTGATCGACCAATATTAGCCGTTGTGAGCGAGAAGGTCGAGGCGTGATAGTATTTATTCAACATCTCCTTAACCCCTCTACGAGTAGCTATTAACCGCCGTAAAAGACCCGAACAATCAATCGGGTCTGTCACTGTTTTATTGCGACAATCGCGCCTGTAGCCGCCTTTTATATTTTAGTAGTGTTTGTGTGACTATATTGCTGGCAACTCCTTTGCAATGACAATAAACTACTGTGTGCTCCTGTCGAGTTTGATTCTAGTTAAGCACATGTGACAAGGCGAAGGGTTTAGTGTGATGATGGCACTGCGTTAAAGACAAAGGAAAGGCAGTAATAACATCAGCACGAGAAAGGCAGTTTGTTTGAGATCGAGCGACAATCTCGGAAAAATGGAATAAAAAATAATGAGGGTGAATGAGGAAAGAGGAGGAAAAAATATGGTCAGAGAAATCAAAGCTGACATGATGTCATAATTGGATGATGTAACGGAGGAAGGCTAAATGGGCAGATGATGTTAAGCGAGAAGCATGTTATTATTCCCTCTCAGTTGCGCCGCGTACTCGTATGTCTATATATAGAGGTGGATATAAGTTAATAATAAGGATATGATGAGGATATATAATTGTCTTAGATACGAAATTGATGTAAGGATATATGATTCTTCATGTTTAATTTATTGAATTACACCATATCGCTTGACTCAGAAGATAAAGATTTCATCCGAAGGATACATTTTTCGAACGAAAAGAAACAAAAAAATCAAGTTAGGTAAATGAATATGAATGTTATGATTCCAAACATAAGTTGGACGAATAGCATAAACCAAAATGGAGAACCAAACGCAGACATCACAGAAATGCCAATTATTAACCCAATTACCAAGTAATTTTACGACCAGCATAAACCAAGACATGAATGCACCAACATCGGACCATCAACCAAACAAACCGGATGTTGACACCAAACCGACATACACCGAAAGCGGCGGCACCAATCTCCCATCCAAACCAAGTCGCAAAATGCTGCCCGCCAAGAAACCGCTCCTTCGCAGCATCTCTGCGCAATCCGACCGCGGTTGGTTCGCGCGCGTTCTGGCGGCGCCCAACCGGACCTCATCACGCAGCTCATGTATCACTCCGCCGCTGCGTAAACCCATTTCCAAGTGTCGCTCGAACCCGTTGGACCAGGAGTGGAGTCGCTACCGACTGCATAACAGCAATGCCATGAGAAGGTTGGTTGGGTATAACATTTTGGAGTTGGTTATCAAAATAAATAAAAAATGATATAATGGGCAAATAATCCACATTTCGGTTGGGTGTAACATTTTGAAGTTGGTTATTATGGGTAAATAATCCACATTGCAAATATTTTATTTACAAAACTACACACGTAGGAGTGAGGTTGCCACGCACTGCCTACAGTAAGGCCGTGAGTTAGGTTCTTTTGGGTATCGAAAGAAGCGTGTATGTGGCGAAATCGATTAAGGGAAATCCAAACACAATTGTATTGATTTGTTAAAACGTGATTAAAGGTAAAGGATATTACTCTTTAACCGAATTAACAATTTATAGTATTACTGGGCGGTTCTTATCACGACGAACTCAAGTAAAACCAAGAGCACAGGAAACGTGGCGTATATCAGAAATGTTTTTAAAAAACTTATTTCAAAAAGTAATATGGAAAAATGATACGAAAATGAAGGTGCTGCAGGAAATAGTCAATAATCTTAACATGGAAGATCATTAATAAGCTTAATTAATAAGCTTAAGGAGATGGCACATTGCATGGTTATTTGGTTCCAAGTCAAAACGTATTTTATCGTTATGTGTTTTCTCAAGAACAGTATGCGCCTCTCGACCATTCTAGCCAGATAACAATGTGATTTTTATACTTAATTCATTTATTCAAAAGCAGACATACATAGGGGCAGTATGTACATAATAGTGCTGAAATGCATACATATTTATATTGTACAAATATGACTCCAGTTTGAAAATAGCAAAATGGATTTTCAACCGCCAATCATAACTAAATTGAACTTGCTATATGATAATGTTCATATACAATCTTTGAAATCCTCGTTTTCTTAATTCTCACGTATTGGAAGTATATGCATGTAGTTAGAATAAAATGTGAGTATTTTAAGACATCAGCATCAACGCACTGATTCCTGTCGTTGTATTATTCGTGGACACCTCATAAAAGATGTGTCAACGGACTTCCCCTTGATGCCCCTACGTGCAAATTTTATGGATTGTCCGTAATTAGCTGCGACGGATGTGAAATAGGATGCTGCGTTAATACCCTAGGCATAAAATACACGGAAAGAATGTAGCAGGAATAAGACATCAACACTGTGAAGACGGCTGTTTAGTCATGTGATGCATATGATAAGTTGATAGTAAGTAAGTAGATGTCATCTTTGAACGAATATTTGAAGATGCAATTCAAAAGTCAGGTCTTTTTTACTTTTTCTATGCTCAGACGTTAGAACTTCAATTACTTGTCGGGTTAAGCTAGAAATACTCTTTATTCCATTCATCAGAAGTGTGTGAAAGATCGTGATCGAAAAGCATAAAGCCTTAGAGCGTCATACTTTACGAAAGATACTGCTCATTAATATCTAGTCATCATAGTTGTGATTGAGGGTCACACCCAGGATTCCAGGAAAATCTCATCATCATCAAAGCTGTTTTATTTCTATTTTCAGTCAAGGTGAGAACATAGTTTATTGTTTCAAAAGCAGTTTCCTTATTTTGCATAACTTGATTGTCGCATTGCTTGCACCGAGTACTCTCTTTGACCTGATGGTGCGCTGAATTCTAAATCGTTATTCCGGATACTTTTATGGTACGGACAGACACTTGCGGATTTTTTTCTGCGATCGCTGCCAAATTAAAAGATTATATAGCCCATCCAATAATGCTGGATTCAATTTAGAGTTCACATTTGATATTACATATTAACCATTATAAATTATTCAACATAACATGGGGATAGTAGGTAACCAACTTTGAAGGCTTTCGCCATTTAAAAAAGGTGATGTTGATATGCTCCAGAAAAGCAGGGAATCATTAGTTGGACTTTTAAAACAACTTCGATGCTAACGCATACGAAAAGTCTCATAGTAAATTAAATAAAACTTTTAAGCTATATCATGAAAAACGATTACCTTTTATTAAAACACCATTAGAACTAAAACACCTTTTCAACGGAAATAGCAATTAAGCTTTAAAAGACTTTTGAAAAAGCTAATGTATCTGTCACGTTAGGCTTCCTCATTAGATTTCCCTCATAATTCATATTAATTGAAATAGAAAAAATGGATTCAAGCAACAAAAAAATCATCTAAGTTAACTTCTTAATAGCGTTGTTATTTATAACTGAAATGAATATATTTTGGGATCATAAAAATTACGACGACTCATATTATACTGGTTGGAGGTTCAACGTTCCGTTTTTAACAGAGTTACACGGGTGGAAATGTAGTGAACCACATATTATAATTTGGTAAAACCGTTTAAAACCTTATACTGGATCACGACCAGAAGTACCCAGTCATTTATTCGGTGAAATATATATTTTCTGCTGAACACTCTTCTTTGTTGGCATTTTCACAGAACAGAATAAATACACAACTGTCTTACTTATTTTATTTTAAGAAATAAGGCTAATTAGAATTATTATACAAAATAAATAAACCCTGTTTAGAGCGAATTAGGGCTGGAATATAGGAATATACTAGTTTGTGTGCACTTTCAGAGATGAATGGCCCCTTGCAGAGTATCTATTCTTGCTGGCAAGGTTTTACTGGCAACGATTTTGAGGCTATCCTGGCTGGCAAACAAAGAGTAAAATTTGAGCGCAAATGAACAATATTTCACCACTTGGAGCGGAATATCAATCTGTTTCAATACAAAATATGTCATATTAGACCAGCCTCTTAAATTTGTTCGTTGGGTACTCCAGTAAATGGTGCAAACCTCGACATGTCATGTTTGTCCAAAGGCTCCTGTTGATCAGCATGGATGCCGTCATGTGATACCAGGGGCAGATCATGCCCATTTAAACCATTTCGCCGCCTCAAACTCCACTCGTCAAACATTTATATCAATAGGAGATATGAGAGTAAACTTGGTATTTAACAATATATTGGGCAACACATAGAAAACCAAATTAGTAAATAGTAAACATTAAAAAAAAACTGACTCGTTAAAAAGAAAATAATATTTTACTCCAAACCCTTTTATATATTTTAGATGAATTATCTGGGGATTTGAGTTGATTTGAGTAATTATATGCGTATTAAAATGCCTAGCGATTTTCAACATTGATCCAATCAGGAGTACCCAACGGGCCATTTTTGAAATAGTGTCTCATTTTACTGCATTTGGCCTGAAACGAATTCTAAACTACTTTAAACCTGAACATTATTTGCATTTATTGAATAGTTTTATTCGTAATTTGCCAGCAAGGAACACAAAAAATATCGTGCCAGCAACTTTGCACAAATTTGCCAGCAGAATAAAACATTGATATACCGAAGTGTTGATCTTGCGCAGAGTTTAATAAGTATCTCTTTCGGGCTTTATTATGTATATCTTCGATATACGAGTGTATCAAAGTAATTATGCTGTGCTTTAACACCATTTTATTGTCAGAAAACAAATCTATAGTCAATAAATAATATATTTATAACTTGGGTTTTATTCGTATAAATTGCTAGGAAAATACGCAATAATCGAAATATAATATTTTATCTATTCTGTTCTGTGAAAATGCCAGCAAGATAGATATTTGAAAAGAATAGATATTTCACAGAATAAATCGCTGGGTACTCCTGTCCAATGTTTACCCAACGCCAGATGAGTTATCATTTCTCGATTGAGAAGTTTTTAAGAGATCAAAATGCAATAAGAAATATTATAACGTCCCATTCATTGTTGTAGATTAGAAGTTGGGGGTTATTGTATGTGACATGTTCCAAAAATAGATTTCTTTATCACTCGCATGGTATTTTCAGGGTGTTTTTTCATTTTGGGAAATCCATAATTACGACCCTGATGTGTATGTCTAAGACCATTCTAAGACCATTAACTAATCTTACCCACTAATAGCATATACGTTAATGGGAATCAGTCACCAAGATCGCCAATTTCCAAATCAGGGTATCTTTGATATTTTGGAGGCCAAAAAACCAGGGTAACTATAGTTACCCTGATTTTTTACAGGGCAAATATAGTTACCCTTATGCGATCAGGGTAACTATATAGTTACCATTGGATTACTATAGATGCCCTTATTTCAAAGATACCCTGGACCATATACGCAATTGATAGAAAATGTGTTTGTCAAGAAGATCACATCATTGTCCATAATATATTTTAGTAATATTTGTAACCTTTAAAATTGCCCAAAATTGTCTTGGTCACAACCCAACAAGTAAATCATTACGCGTTGACCTAAAATATTTTTGTCGCTTCGCACTTTATATTAGTAGATTCCAACAGTTACCTGACAACAATTAACAGATCTTAGTGTTGCTCTGGTGACAACGGGTGTTTTACACTAAAATTCGAAACTCAGTTAAAGGGACGCAACAACATTTATTTTCAATAATTTACTCAGTAAAAGGATTAGAAAATTTCTCATTCTGATGCATATCTATGCTATAAAAAATATCAGCATTATTAAATAACAAATATTCCCATAGATTATTTAAAGTTAAAATCAGGGAATGTCAAGATTGGTCAAGTATAGCTCCAAAACATAACTCATTTCGGAAAACTGTGATTTATAGGATAACAAAGGACAATCTAGATATCAAATTTGTATTGCAGTCGCATCATATTGAAGTTGTCAAAATGCTGAAGAAACATATTTACAAAAACAATTATGCTGAAACTAAACGAGTACAAACTTCTTGTGCCTGTGAATGGAATAACTGGCAGTCTGAAGAAGTGTATTTAATCGATTCTAGAAATGCACATATGTTGAACGATTTTCATCAGCTAAAATATTAAACAATAATAAATATAAATTAAAATGGAACGAAAGAGATCCTCGACGTTGCACTCTCGTCTCCATCGGCAGCTGTTTATGTCGAAACTAAACAAACTCTCGCGAGAAGTCGATCCCTTCGAAGATTCCAACAGCCCACCATTGGTAATGTATTCACAATAAACTAGATAAGAGTTATCTAATAGCGTTTACATGCCTTGATTCACTTCTTAAAAAATCATGTTTATCAATGGAACTGCACGTCTAGAAAACATATACTTATATATATAAGTATAAATCTTACCTTAATCCACAAACTTAAAGTTAACTGAAATAAATCAATGTTGTTCCTTCATTTTGTTTATGGTTGCTTTGCTGCTTATCAACACACATTTCTAAAATTAAGGTATAACCAAACACATAATGATGCATATGATAAATTCAAAACCGATTCTTTAATAAAAACAACCCTCTTCACTGCCGTCTCAACAACCACAGGCGTCGACCTCATCAAAACATCACCAGAGTCTCAGCGCCTCCGCGTCACCACAATTAGGTCATCGTGGTGACACATCATTCGCCGCCGCATCTTCAAGTATACACAGCTTCGCGACGTCATCGTTCACCCGGAAGCAATGCGAACACTTCCGAACGTTGCCAAACAGCGGCGGCGCCACCCCGCGAAGAACGTCTTCGCCCGTCATGTGGTCCCCTCGAATGTCACCAACACTGTCGCCGAAAGAAGATGAACGCCGAGAGCGTTTAAGACGGAAGTCGACGCCGCCGCTTTATTGTCTCGATGACCCCGTGTTTCCGGCTGAGGTCCAACCGCCGAAGACGCGCGAATCCTCCCGAAGTATGCCGACGAGCAAGATCTCGTCGCCGCTCGGTTCACCGACGGCGCGTATGTTGCATAGTGGAAGCTTAGCATTTCAGCTGAGAAGGTATGGGTTTTGGTGCTATGTTTCTGGTTTTTCAATTTCGTATTTTTTTCGAACTTTCCTGTTTTGTGCCTGGTCCCGTTTGTTAAGATGACTGTGATCGAATAAACGTTTGTTATTTTGATTATCGCTGCATTTCCAATTCGAAATCGTGTAAATATTTCTAATCCATTTCTAATGATTTTATTTCTGGTTTATGTAGGTCTAAGAAAAACAGCAAGAAATTGAAGGAAATAACTAACTAAAAGAAATATAAATTTTGTTTAATATTTATTTAATTAAGTTTAATATGCGTATTAGAATTAAGATGGGCCTTAGCAGATGACCATTTTGGATGAAGATAAACAATAATGGTTACAATAAGTACTTCGATTCGATTGTTTGAAAAAAAGAGTAAAAAGGATGAGCTGAAAAGTGAATTTTTGATAGCAAGGAAAAGTAATGCACATTCTAAGCCCCATGTCTAAGTAATCTTCAAATAGAATGCATATTCAAAGCATAGTTTTTTTTGTAAAGACACGGTTATTATTGTTATTTCATAACTTACTATAGTTTTTTTTGTGAGAAATTCAACCCACGGAACATTTTAAAAAGGTTACTAAAATCACCTAAACAACTTTACACATAATATCAACAACAAAATAATATTGTTTTAACTTAAACATTAAGCAGCGGGTATTTGTTTTTTCCAAGCTGTTCCTTCTTTTCTAGCCAGCTTGGAGCAGAATCGGAGCATCCGTTGCGAAAGTTCTGATATTAAAAATATAACTACATTATATAACAAATGTATTATCATGTATAACAAATATACATGTAAGTTCATTAGACCCTTGAAAGCAATTCGCGAGTATTTGCCAAATGAATATACTCAATCATTATTTTAAAAAAAAATAAGAAATTAGCAAAAAGGTGTCCCACAAATCTCCATGCTAGAGCATATTTTATCAAAATGGATTTGCTGAGGACCATCTTTTGTGAGGAATAGCTCATGTATAATATTCTGTATAGTATTTAGAAACGGTTCATGTATTGTTCATTTGCAATTAGATTCATAAAGGATAGAAAGAGAAGAGTAAAATCATATAATGCTGTTTCAAAATTATCCATTCGCAAATGTAGTAATTGTGATCTCTTGTAACACAATGAACTTATAATGTGTTCCTTGAGCGCACAATTTGCTCATTTTCCCTCCCCATTCAGGAGATGCCATGACATATATGTGTGCCTTTTGGCAATGCATGCATATGGGTACGTTATAATTGTAACATCAGAACGAAAATGATTAGATGCAATGGGTTAGATAGTACTTGTATTTTACTGGATAACACTTTTCAGCAAATGTGTTCGACAACGTATGCCAAGGCATCAATCTAACATACTGGCCATCCTAACCTTTACTACCAAACTAAATGCTTCTTATATATTCAGTTTACTTTAGAAAAAATCATATACTATTATTATTGTTATTATTATTATCATTATTATTATAGAGTCATTTGTTACGCGCTTTTACACACTTAGCCAAAGCGCTACATTAAATAATACTGCTAAATTGTACATAAAATCCACATTAGATAAATGTTAAATTATTCATCATAAGAAAGCTTGAACAAATGTGTTTTCAAAGCAGTTTTAAACTTAGTGAGCAATTTCTGTTTACGGATGCCAACCGGTACTTCGTTCCACATAGAACCTTACTGAAAGTGCGCTCGCCATACCGAGTGCGCGCTCGAGGAACGACGAGCTGCATACTTTGCGACGATCTCAAATCACGATTTGGCATGTAGGGTACCAATAATTCGTCGGTATATATACGAAAGTATCAAAGTATATGAACCCTTATATTTAAACCGCGAAGCATGCACATGTTTATGCTAAAACGTTACTACTATATGTAGTCTATAATGTTGTTAGACCCTGAGTAATTTAGAATGGTTGTTAAAATGGTGATGGTCTGGGTGTTAGTGCATTCAAAGAAAATACATTTGCAAAACGTGTAAATAACCTCATTTGATTTCTTATTGTTTTATCTCATTTAAGTTTATGTATTTTGAGTCGCTACTCATTCATGTCCAACGAAGATGCTTCCGGCTCCTAACCAAATTTGTCTCCACGGAACCTCAGCAGCTTCCTTTTTAATTTTTTCTTGACTATAAATATGATAGGTAATTGCTTATAAGACCCTGGTCATCCTTAAGATATATCTGTTATCATCATGACCAGGCACCAGCAAAATATCGCATCGTTATTCCAGCTTGTTTTCGACAATGTATTTTTGAGTAAGAATATGTAGCTGAAGACTAGAGCACGTAAATTAATCGCGTTTTTCAATTGAACGATATTCATGTTTGAATTATGTGGAAAACAAGTTTGAAATTGAGCAAGTGTCATTGTCACGGCGATGTTTGAAATAGTTTACAGTTTTATGAAAATACTAGGGCGCAACAGTTGTTTTCTTTGAGATATTTTGTCTTTAACATGCTTCTTCGTATATGATTTTAAAAGCCGAGTTCTGAATAAAGTAACATGATATCAAGAACGACCTCCTAGATCAACCAACACTTTGAGCAAAAGTAAGCTTACTCATTTATGCTTAACATGTTTTTGCTCTAAAGCCTCCAGCAGTCTTTTAAGATGAGGCTTGTGTTCCCCAATAGCAAAGAAGGGAGTATATCAGGCATTGCGAGAAAGAACACCAAGCCCATCTGAAGTCATCAATCATGCGAGTGTTGAAACCTAAGTTAGATAATTAACATTTAGAATATTTACATGATACTTTCGTGCGATATTTCAAGTTGAAATATAATTTAATTTTTGCATCATTTTTAATCTTAAGGAATCTCTAATTGTTTAAATTTCACCATATGGACAAAATGAAATAGTTTGACTAGCTGCCGCATTGAGAAAAGGAAGTATATTGATGGATGAAAAAAATGAACCGTATAAGAAAGTTAAGCGATAAAATACATTGTGTTTAACTAATTGTTTAACTAGCTGTTCCATGAGGGAGCTAAAGTTCAGTGATGGATAAAGATTAAAACACAAAAAAAAATCATAAGAACTGAAAGTTGAAGGCAGGAAATCGAACGTGCTGATTGATTTTCAGTCACGGTTTATAGCACTTTTCGCTAAACATAGCATGGTAAAGCAAAAGCGTTTTAAGCGACACCTCATATAGGGACATCAGCCACAACCCATATAGACGCATTCCACAATATGTGTTGCCATAACAACCAATGGGTTCACATATAGACCGCAGGTGCCGATCATAGTTATAATGCCAATCGCACTGCCTTCGCTAGAGAGCAGCTATAAGGTTATCACCCTAACAACTCATCAATATTGATAAAATCGAAAAGCCCTGATAATTCAAGTTTCCTTAAGATTTATTTAAGAAAACCTTGGATACATCAAAACATAGGAAAACAAACATATAAGTCATTAAGTCGGTATGTAAAATGATGTTCAATAAACAGGATAGTGCCTTAAAGATGGAGAATATGGAGAATCAGACTCTCTATTAAACAGGATAATAGATATACACTTGATAACAATTCCATCGGCAGTGTACTGGCAATACAAACGGAATAACAATGAATTCGTTCATTGGGCACCGATTTCGCTCGAAATCCATGTCGATCACGAACCCCGTGAAGCGACCCGTCAAGTGCACGCGCCAGTTTGGGAGCTCGCGTTTGGGCGGATACTCTGACCACGTGGTGTCGAAGTCACCGCAAAACGATGAGCATGCGCACGACTCGTTTTATAACCACTTCCGGCGAAGATGTGGCAGGTAGTCGAAATATATTCATATATGCAATGTTGTTTTTATGAATAATTTGTGTGTTTTGGCGATTTGTCTTTTTTATGTTTTGTATTTCTTGTTTGGATTCAGAAAGTTACGAGACCGAGGGGCGACATGTTTTATGTTTATGCAAACGGCTGTAGTCTTCCAACATGAGCGACCCAACATGGTGTGGAAATAACCAACTCGGCAAATCTTCGCATAGAGTCTCTAGTGCAATAAACATGTTGTCCGCTGGTTATGCGTGAAAATTTTTATGTAACTATCAGAAGTCACGCGAATTAATAACTTGTGTTTTTGGTGATTTGTAAGACCTTAGCCCATTCAATTAATGGTCAAGGATGTTGTCGCTTACATCTTTAAATATAGAGCTATAGCGTAAACCTCCCGATTCATTGATTGTTGTTATACAAGTACCAGACGCAATATGAATCATTTTTGAAAAGAGAGAATTTAATTTTATATACTTGTATTTTAGTTATGTACTTCAAAAATAACATATTTTAATCAGAAAAATTCACATTTCACCACTGCGATACATTGGACATGAAACAGTGTAATAGTATATCATCCAATTGCTGAGTTTGAAATATCACATGTAGGAGGCAAAACGAAGAAGGCGTTTGCGTTGAAATGAATATCTAGGAAGTAATGAATAATGGAAAGGAAACAACATTCAATGGCTTCCATTTACGGAACAATTACATTTTTTCGTCACGAACTTTTTCGCGGCTTTCTTTCTTGACTGATGCCCTCCTACACTTATGGAATTAGGACATTCACTTCTGTTGGATGAAACATTGAGTTGATAACCTAGCTACAGGCCGCTCGATCATTCTTGGATAGTAGCAGGGTGTCAAATAACCCGGAAAGTAATCAGATTTCCTTTATAGAAATAACCGCTATTCCTTCAAGGGTTTTATATATTTTAATATGATAAATATTTTGAAAACACACCTATATACTGTACATGTGTGAAAACTTGTTTTAATGATGATAGTAAAAATTGTGGTTTAGGCCTATATATCCGGAAGAAACACATATTGGGGAAAATTATTTTAATATTTTTTCCTTAAATTATTAATCCCTAAAACACAAAGAGCTATGCTTGCAAAGGCTTTGTGTTCAATTTCATCATCATATCATCACAACATTACCGGTTATAACCATGGTGGTTCAAGCTACATTAATAATAAAATAACCCAACTTAAAACAACGTTTAACATATTTTTGTTTAGATCTCAACCCTTTCCTCATAATGATTAAAAATGCTCAAGGAAAAACTGACTGATTATTCGAAAGTCTCCGGGCCTCGAGCAGTTTGTAAATGGAAATCTGCATGAACTATGAGCCCACTTTCCTTTCACTATCCATGCACGAGACGGCAACCTTCTCATTTTTAGCGGTTCCTTTTATAAGATAACTTACTTAATAAAGTATATATATTCATCTGGAACTCCTAATTAATGGCATATATCACACAATCAAACGTGATAAACATGATAAGTGGGCATTATCTATGGAAAAACGATTTGCAAAAATAACGGGTATATAATAGACAATTTCAACCTTCATCGAAGCCATCTCTTGGATGGCATTGTCGATCTTTCCTCTCTGGTACATAGTTCGTACATTCCATGTAGCTATCTTAATGGCATTCTTCCTTGTTCGTAGACCAACTCTATCGGGTAATGACCTTCCACTAGGTGGGTTTGGGTCATTTCCGTCCTCATTGTTGCCCAGCAAGCTGTTGGTCGTCTCAATTCGATTGTCATCTTCCCTGTTGCTATTTACAGTGGTGACACACGCAGGGGGCCCGGGTTCATCCACATGACTACTTCTACCTAATCTACGGTTCATGACTAACTATAGGTTATATGATTTTCAGTAGAATTTTTGTAACATGACTCATTAGGCTAATGGTTCGGAAGTCTGTACAATTCACGGCTTTTGGTTTCTTGGGTAAAGGGATGAATGTTGACTTTTTCATGTCCTCTGGAATATACCCGCTATCGTAGATCTTATTGCATAGATCTGTGATTTTGTCTATGCCTATTTCATCTAGAGCTTGCAGCATTTCAGTCGATATTTCATCGTCTCCAGGAGCCTTACCAGGCCGTAAGGAATTTATGGCCTTTCTGACTTCTTCTTTGAGTATAACGGGGCCATCTGTGTTATCCATTTGCGGAATCTCTCCTCTATCATCTGCGAACAGTTCCTCTATGTACTCTTTCCATCGGTCTTGGATTTCCTGTTGGTCGAATAATACCCTTCCATCTTTGCTCGAGATGCAGCTGTTTCCAGCTCGTCTTCTGTCTGTCCCGGTGACTTCCTTCACTTTTTGGTACATTTCTCTCGTTTTATGCTGTGCTTCCA
>LQRL01071706.1:9402-19668 GCA_001703475.1 Hydroides elegans
CCAGTAGCGAGGAGCTTATACACCGGCTCTTTGTGTGCATATCAGGGTGAATAATTGGTGTACTTGATAGGGGCTCATTGTGGGTGGGAAGGGACATGGAGAGGGATTTGTGTGTATTTAGCGAGGTAGGGTTGGTTGGAGGCAGGAGACGAGGAGCTCATACACCGGTTGTTTGTATGCATATCAGGTATGTGAGTGTTTTGGTGGGGGTTTGGGTATATGAGAAGAGAGGGAGTAAGAGGTTTGCCTTGTAGCGGGGCATGGAGAGGGGCGTGGTAAGGGCAGGAGGCGAAGGCTAGGTTCGCCAGTAGCGAGGAGCTTATACACCAGCTCTCTGTGTGCATATCCGGTGGGTTTATCAAAGTATTGTTTAAGGGATGGGGGTCATTTCGGGTGATAGGGGATATGGGGAGAGGATTGTGTGTTTTGTTTATGTAGGGAATGTTGGAGGCAGGAGGCGAGGAGTTTATACACCGGCTCTTTGTTTGCATATCAGGTCCAGTACTGTATGTGAGTATGGGCGGGTGGGCGAGGGCTAGTAGCGAAGAGCTACGGGGCGGGGATAGGTCGCGTTAGTGCCGAGGTGAGGCGTTAGTTCGCCACATATGACATATACGTTGCGTACATGTATGGCTGTTAATGAAGGATATGAATTCTATTCAATATACAGTAGAACATCGTTAACTCGAGGTCCTCGGGACTTCAGATTTACCTCGAGTTATCCGTGAATTCTAGTTAACCGTGGTTTTATTAGACTAACTTATAAGAGATTGGACTTCGAAATCACCTCGAGTTAACGAGTAATTCGAGTTAACCGTGCTCGAGTTAACGAGGTTCTACTGTATTTAAAAGTATTACATTCTGTTTTAAGGTGACCTACATATTTTTATCTCACCCCACAGGCGGTGCCGACCAGCTGCAAACCAACTACGCCGCCGTTTTACTTGAACTTTCCTTTCACTCAATATGACCCAATTTTCCTATAATTACTCAATTTTTCCTTCATTTTTCTCAGGCGTTGCGGACCAACTCCAAACCAACTACGCCGCCGATCTTCGCCACATCCTCAAATGCGTCTTCGAGTGCAACGCCTCTTCCGGAAGTAGCGACCCACTTCCTGTTTCCGCCGAAAATAAACCGGAAGTAAACACAATAGGTAAACAAAAAATATATTATATCACGCTACATGGATAGTTAAATTGATTTATTTGTGTTTTCCTTATTTTTTTGTATTTTGCTTTATATTGTATTATCGTTAGTCCATCAATTAATTGTATTACATTGATCTCAAGTAGTAATTTATTAGTAGTTTTTATAGTGTTTTAAAGTTGTGTTCGTTTCAATGCATTTATTTTATCATTTATAACAAAGTCAGTTTCTTGTTGAATTCGTTAATTAAAATATCATGCCACTACTTAACAGCTGCTTTCATGTAGGTGGTATAAAAATGTTATATGTTCATCTGCTTGTAAATAGGTTATGCATACCATATGTGAAATACAACTTATTGACTTTGACTTTTTTTAATAGAAACACCGGAAATGAACTCAAACCCGGAAGCGGAAGTAAATAACCCGGAAGTCAATGATGACGACGACACGTGTTCGTGTTCAAGTGACACGTTTGTCAATATTAGTGCGCCCGAGAGTCCTAATGCAAGTGTCATGGGCGATAATGGGGGAGTTGAGGAGGAGGGAAGAGGAGGAGGAGGAGGAAGAGGAGGAGGAGGGAGGCAAGAGGAGAATAATAATCGACGGAATGCTGAGTCGCCGACGGCAAGGGAACATGATGGTAAGGGCTGTTTGGCTGTAACTTTGAATTTAAAATTTTTATTTTTCATGTTTACGTTGAAAAGGGAGGCAAGCAGAGAATAAGAACGTGCACGGTGAGATAAGCAAATCACGATGGTAATAGCTTGGCTATTTCTGTATTTAGCTATTTTAAAAACTTGGGGAAAAAAGATCAAATAGATCTCTACAGCAACAACAGGATATAAGCGTGCATCCTTTTAAAGAATACAACCAGAACTGACAGTGATACATGACCTTCGAATGATGATTGTATATATAGGATGAAAAAGAGACTATATGATAATGTTAACCAACAACCACAATAATCTACAAAGATGGAGTCAATGTTGAATAACAAAAAAAAAATAGAAAAAAATGTCCCTATCTTTTATCCTACCACATGCTTTCCTTTAACTGAGTGGATAAGTGTTTCATAAGATTGCAATTATGAACTTATTACAAACAAACCAGATCATTTAAATTGTTCAGAACCCTTCCTCTCAATTATTAAACATGTATGATCCAAAACAATACTGTAGATGTTTATTTAAAACTCTACCATATTTTCCATTTTTGCAGAGCCTCCAAGTTGGGTCCCGGACGAACAAGCATCGGACTGCTACTCTTGCAAAGTGCCCTTCACCTTCGTCCGCAGACGCCATCACTGCCGCAATTGCGGGAAGGTGAGATTAATGCGGGATAAAATGTGAGACTGATAAGATAACTTATGGAAATGCGGGTAGGTGTTTTGGGGTGGAGGGGTGATGGAGATTCGAAGTGTGAGACAAATATTCGGAAGAAAAAAAAGCAATTGCGTGGTTGTGAGATTACTGCGGGCTTCGTTTATCGCAGGGGCTCCCACTTGTTAATCACATATGAAGGTTTTAATGCTATTATGGGAAGTAGGGTGGAGGGAGGTTTAGGAGTGATATCATATCACTGCCGCAATTGCGGGAAGGTGAGATTAATGCGGGATAAAATATAGGGGTAAATAATTGAATAGCGCTAAGATATATTATGGGATGGAGGGGATGGGGTATTGGTTGTAGGGAGGGAGGATTCGAAGTCGGATTAGCACGATGTAATATTCATTACTGCCGCAATTGCGGGAAGGTGAAACTAATGCGGGTATCATTATAAATATTATCTCTAATGCTATAGTGGGATGGTGGGTAGGAGGGGATTTGTAGTCTGATCATAAGAACAAAGGAATATGTTATCAATGGCACTAATGCCTGAAGGGTTTTCTCCAATTAAATTGCGGGAAAATGGGTTGAGTATGGGTATATAGTCTAATTATATTGACGAAATATAATTTGTATGCTGTAATTGCGGGAAGGGGAGATCACTGCGGGTTTGGTTGCGGAGTAATCCAGACTCGCTCTCGTTTGAAAGATATCCATTCCATGGAGGGAAGGAGCAGATGAAAACTATTTTTGAGGGCGATGGAATGAGATGACAATCCTATAAATGGTCTACAAATAAGATAAATGATGATAAATGAACTTTTTGTGTAAGGTATTAATGATGATATCAATGGTTAATAAACTTCGTTGTCAGGTTTAATGGTAATATCAATTTTTTTTTTTGTAAAGTTTCTATGATTATATCAATCATTATTTATAAACTCTTCTGTTTTGTCAGGTTTTCTGCGGTCGATGCTCGTCCAACAGCGTGCCTCTGCCTCAGTACGGCCACCACAAGCCGGTGCGCGTCTGCAACCGTTGCTTCATGTTTCACGTCACGCCTTTTACCGTCGAGCCCGAGACCGCTTCACATTAATAGATGGCTGTCTTTTGATTTAAGTTTGCGATGATTTCAAGATGGCGGTCATGGATTCAAGATGGCGGATTCAAGATGGCGGTCGTGAATTCAAGATGGCGGATATGGATTCAAGATGGCGGTCATCAATTCAAAATGGCGGTCAAGGATTAAAGATGGCGGTCATATATTCAAGATGGCGGTCATGAATTCAAGATGGCGGTCGTGGATTCAAGATGGCGGATATGGATTCAAGATGGCGGTCATCAATTCAAGATGGCGGTCAAGGATTAAAGATGGCGGTCATATATTCAAGATGGCGGTCATGGATTCAAGATGGCTACCTTTTTTTGAAGAGAGCCGCCCTGGATTAAAGATGGCCGCCCTACTATATATTAGATATGACAGTCTTTGCTTAATGTTTTGGTTTCAAAATGGTTGTCAGTTAACTCAAATTGCTGAAATCTTTAAATTCTGGATGACTATCTGTGCTTAGTTTTAATAATAACGCTTTTTCCAGGATTTTATTTGAATGCCGCTTTCATTTTTATAAACGATCAAAGATACATTATCGCTACTGCCGTTAAAAGAGCTTCGATTTATCAAGTTAATCATGCGTTTTAAATTTATTATTCAAAAATATATATGCAGCATTTAATGCTTTGTTAGTGCTTCTTGTCTGGTGTATTCAACAACGAAATTTACCGAAAATGTTTTCCAAAAAGTGTCCTATCGGTTTAAACTTAGTGCGTACGAAGTCGAGACAAACTTTTTTGAGGTTATGGATTTGACGTTAACGTCATATCTATTAATGGTTGCTAAGGAATAACGGTTTGATTTGTTAAACGTTTTATCAGAAAGATATTTTACACAAAGGGCTGGCGAGTAAATAATTGAACGTGGGTTTAGTTTGGGTTTAGTTATAGATGATTTTGCTTAATTAAACAAAAAATACTGGTCAATCGTGAGTGTTTTCGGTCAATCCATTCTAGATCATTTCACTGGCTAACGGCTCGGATATGTTCTTCTTTAAAACAAATTGAAATTGAATTTTAATATTGTTATTATTATGGACCGGAGATCATGCGGGGAATCGAAAATCTCATTTAAGTATTTGAACAAATTTTGAGATTGCGTGTGAAGCTACATTCTATGTTGATTATTATTTTGTCTAATTATATCATAGAATAATATTGAATATGCAATCATAACAAAACCTCTTGTCGTAGTGTAAATGATTATTTGTTTACAACGCCACCATTTATAAACGTATCCAAAAGACCATGTCATAGTAGGATTCTCGCATATCGTAACTCGTTTATCATAGCTATCACATTCTATCAACCTTTTGAAAATATAAAAACAAAAGAATATTTATTGAATTTGCACAATGGGCAAATTCGTAATAATTTTAACACTTCCTCCCTTTTATATAGGCCTACTTTAGATGGAAACTACCCTCATTATAAGATGCATTAATCAAGTCATTTATCCGAGATTGTAGGTTTCTAGTGAGATTAATGCGTCCGAATATAAGTTTCGAATAATATTTTTTATGTCATTTACATTTCTAAAATCGATACACGTAGTAATCACAGGTATTTGATTCTGTCTACAAACAAAATCGACAAATTAAATCCCGATTGTATGGTC
Source organism: Hydroides elegans (assembly GCA_001703475.1). NCBI lineage: Eukaryota > Metazoa > Annelida > Polychaeta > Sabellida > Serpulidae > Hydroides > Hydroides elegans. The sequence continues at coordinate 14,607 of LQRL01071706.1, forward strand.
TTATCGGTTAATTGTGGTTTAAGCATTTATTATATAACATGTAGTTCGAATTTGAATGATTTGTTTCTCTTCATTTGTGATATTTTTGTTATCGCGTATAGCTCATTTCAACCATATCTAAGGTAACTGTAAAAACATGAGTTTTAATAAATGTGTAAAATCATTGTCTTTACAAGAGCTGCTATGTTACGAAAATTATGCGAGTGTATTCTGACTTGTATATTTTGAATAAAACAATATTTCATCTACAGAGAGTCCCAAACGTAAGTTTTATAAGGACTTTGTTACAAATCTATAGGTGTATTAACATAAAAACACTCAATTCTTTTTTGATTTTTAGAATATAAGAACGGTACAGTTTTTTATTCAAGCTGCATAATACATTCAGAAACTTCGAAGGCTCAAGCGTTCAAATACTAGTCCTCTAGAAAATAATACATTTTATACGAATGACCAAAACAAAACATAATTAGATTGGTTGATGGCAGAATAGTTTTTGAATATGATCGTAAGAAATTGCCTTTTGTTCGATAAATTTGTATTGAAAATATTTCTCGTATATGCATTATCTATGAAGTACTACTTGTTACTATTATGATTTTGATGTGTAGCCTGCATTCATGAATAATAATATGTGTATTGCAAGTTAACAAATAAAACATTTATTTTTTTGCCTTATTTAGACTTTTATTGAATTTATTGACGAATATTTCTCTCAAATGTTATATTTAGGCTAGACATTCTCTAGATGTGTACGTTGTGGCCAATTTGCAAAGTTGGTCGGTTAAAGTGATATAAGATAGTTTAGGCAGATTGTTTCAATTCGATGAAACTTCCTAAAAATATGTTTGGAATTTGTAGAAAACACTCAAGAGCAACCACCATGAACATTGCGCAAATGACAAAGAAAGAAAATCAATCTACCTAAGGTGGATCACCAAAGGTGTCATCCCGAAAATACATTTTTTTTGCCAAACCTCATTAATGATCCTAGTCACAAAAGTATTTTCACGAAATTATTTCGAAGTGAAACTCAAAAATGTGACTAGCTTTTTTAAATGCAATGAGCGGCTCTGAGTTTCATATAAAGAATACATTGAAAAATGCGGTTTGAAAGGAAAAAAAACACTAAAACTGCATTTATAGTTAAGATGACAGACCTGAGAGCAATATGTTTTTGCGATGAAAAGCAAATGACAAACATTGATTGCCCAACATAGCCTTTTTACATTGAAATATTGAAATAAAAATATAATGAAGGATTGGATAAATTAACTATCTACCATGTTGCCAGATTTCATTAAAAGAAATATTGATAAGAAAAAAATATGACAAAACAGATTTCGCGCTCAGAATATCGAAAAATGAATTCTATAATGAATATTTGAGGAACAACAGCTCTATATGGTACCATACGTCATTTTTAGTTGTACTTAAGTTTTGGAGCTTAGTGATTGTGGTTGATAAGGAACAAGAAATTTCCCCATTGGCAATTTTTTTAATAGAAATCACAACAATATGAGAAAATGATAAACACAAACTATGGCACACTGTCCTCGGGCAGTTTTGTTATACATTTAAACAAAGTCACTCTTAAATTCGATGCCGCACATATTGGTACACGATTTGGTGACAAAGCGGTTTAATCGGGAAAAAAACGTCATTTTCATCAAAAAAAGAAAGAAATTCAAAACAAACATTGTGATTACCAACAACCAGTAGAACCATCCAACACTTGATTTGTTAAGAACATTTTATAACCATTTTGAAAATGAAAATCGCTTTGTCGTTTCAAATATGATAAATGTGACCGTGGTTTTAAAACGAAGCTTTTTTGTGGCTTCAAATGTATTTCTCCAAAAAGGCAAGCATTTTAAAGCGCAACTCACATTTTAGGGTTTGATAAACAATGCATTGGAAGCTAAGCATTTTATATACTATCACAATAGCTAGAATTCTAGAGCAATAATAAGCTCACGTCCGATGGTCCGTATCTCAGAATTTCAGGATATCCGAAGGCCCACAAGCTCGAATATGCATATGTCCGTCATTAAAATAGAGTGCATATAATTGTGAAGTTCAGAGAATGTTAAAACTATCAAATTTTTGTCGGTCCGCCGGACCGACATGTCTAATATTTTGTCGGTCCGGCCAATTTTTTATCCGTCCGGCATAAAATCATCTAAAATAATCGGCATTTTTTTATCGGTCAGCCGGACCGACAAGTTTAAAAATTTGTCGGTCCGGCCGAATATTTGTCGGTCCCGGACCGACGGACCGACGGTTTTCATATTCTCTGGAAGTTTCGGATATTTAAACTTTCGGACATCTGGGCCTTCGGCTGTCTGATAAGGGACCCGAAATATTTAGACAGCGATGGCAGGATGTGGCACAATAGATAAACACAACGTTACATTTGACGCCCGTAAACGTCTATATTTCAATATCGGACGTCGCATTTTTTATGTGAATTTCCTAAAAGATACATAAACGCTCGCTGTATTTGGTTTCCCATAAGGAATACATTGGACGAAGGGCATCACACGACCAAATCTTTAAGAGTGTTTATCTGAGCATACAATCACTTAAAACACTGAAATGCACGATGAATAATTGTATTTCGAAAATTGATTTTACAAAAAAAAGGTTCCAATTTGTGTAGATAATTGAGCTCAGTGTGTGCATCTAGCGAGCTAGAATTTCGGGAGAAACGCCTGTTATGACATTTGAAAATAGAAATTATTGTATATGTTTTTCTTACAATTCACTTATTCATGCCTAGCTGAATATCTCGAGATACAATAAAGATTTGATATGTAAAAAAAAATGATTGACAAGAATATGATTGAAAAGGGTGTTTCTTTAAAATTCTTATAGCTAGAATGCGATTGTTAAAATATTGTAGAACCCATTTTGAGGAACACCTCGTGGGGTGCTCTTAATTGGAAGACAGGTTTGTTATGAAAAAAAAAAACCAAGAAAATGCGTCCAATGTGACCATGCCCTTAAGGTTATTATTAACCAGATCGATCGAATTTTCGAATTCACTAGAAAGTCTAAGGTGCGACACCCCAAAGAGTCTATGATCGATGTTGATTGAATTCGATAAGTCCCTAATGAATAAATCATGACACCCGAGTTAGGGGTTAATTAGCACATTTCTTGAGTGTCTTTAATAAATGAATTCATGAATGTATGTCATTTTCCGCCCATTGATACTTATAACTGTTTTAAATATGCATTGTTTTCTAATAATTCCTTTTTTGAATCCTCCCACCCCATATTATATAAATATCTTAACCATCACATTGTTTATATTTCATAGACTTCTATGTCAAAGTCAGATGACCATAAATATCAGATTCAAATATTGAAAATGAAAAATAACACAGGTATGTACAATTTTACAATCATATCAAACCAATAATCATCAGCAAAATCTCACCAAATGGCTACTATAATATAAACCACTCGGCTACTGTCGTCCGTACAGCGTTGCTCTCGGAAGTGACGTCGAAAGGACATCCTCATATGGGCCTATTGAAAAAAATCCTGCTGCATGTTAGCGTACCGGTGTGGAACTAAAGTCCGACGTTCTTACATTTGGCAAATGACGTCACGAGCTTGGAGCCGTGTACATATTACGTCCTAAACGAATAGGGACGTCAGAATAATGACACATATGATGCTGAAATGAGAACATCCTTTCTACGGTTGATGACGTTTTGCTGAGTGAATGCTGGTTTTGCTGTTTAAACGTCTGGTATTTTGCTTGATTATAGTTGAAAACGTTTAGAGACAAAGAAAAAACTTGTATTTGATTTATATAACTGCGTAACATATCTTGAGCATTCTTTACATTTTCAAGTAGTCGCGATTGACCACATGGTTTTTTGGTAATATTAAAAAGCCCGACGTAGATTTTATATAAAAGTCATTTTAAGCAAACATTTTCATTTTGTCGTGACTTGAAAATTGTGAAAAAAAACAATAAACCAAATATCACATAACAAATTTAAACAAAAACGTGTTTTATCTGGCACTGAACATGAAATTGAGCCTTTTTGGATTTAGATACATGTTTTCTATCTTTATGTGTCAATAAGATAAATCAATAAAGTTTTTTTTTTCTCATTTTTACAGATTGATGAATCCTCAAGTAACAACAACATCACATCTCGAAAATCGCGGATATATGAAAAATGGCTGAAACAACTAAACAAGCATCGCCAATTTACGTCCAAAGCCAACGCAGATCAGTCAAAAATGGATATGAACGTGTTTATGCACTGGACCAGCCACCGTTTCGCTACCCTGCACAAGTGCTCTATGGGCGACTGAGAGACCACAAAGCCATATATGGAGCGCACACTGTTAATATAAGGTACTCTATACGGGCGCATAACTCGTTACAATTGCGAACGCATACGGATATAGGTGATATACCAAGGATGTCTGTGCAGCAAGGAATACAAACGCAATCGAAGGATATAATGAGAGGCAGGTCTTTAAATGCCAATATCTCATTTCAAAAGGGCATACATCAAAATGAAATAGTGGATTCTTCGATATCACAGAGCGATGACTTGGATTCTAGTATTAGAATTCACGACACCAAGCATGTAAGTGGTACTTCGGATATGCATCAGAAAAACCGCTTAGAATCCATGGGTAACTTAATTTGGACGCAACCAGTTTACAGTAATACAACACAATTTAGCATTTTACAGACAAAGCCAGTTATAGTACCATCTGACATGTACGGGGGCATGAGTTATCACAACACACGAGTACATTATGGGTTTCCTGAACCTCCAGACAAAACTCAATATAGCATGGACTCACAACTTCTCACACAGCAAAACTATACAGAATCTTCATGTTCACATGCACAAGTGGATATTGATATAGATTCTAAAGAGTGTCAAGACGCAGCCAGTCTAGAATCCACTGAAACTCCCATGTGTGTCAATGATGATATTTCGTCTACAGAGCATATCACGTCAGAAGTGAAATCATTCGTGCGTAGAAATGCATTACTCAGTGGCGGTTCGGTTGGATG
>LQRL01071708.1:9506-24994 GCA_001703475.1 Hydroides elegans
TGTTAATATGAGGAAAATTAGTATAGGGGGTAAAGCGTATCATCGAATATTAAGTGAATCCCTAAAGTTAGCAACCAAAATATAATGAGAATACTCGATAATTGTTTTCAGGCGCGGATCCAGAAAATATTGAACCCGGGGGCGCAACAGTATAAATTATCAGGTTGAACCGGGGGCGCAATTTTTTTCTCACATATAAGGGCAAACAGGGGGGGGGGGCGTGCGCCCGGTGCGCCCCCTCTAAATCCGCGCCTGTTTTTTATCAATAACCTTGCAAATTTCCACAAGTTAATGTAATAAGGTTTAATTAATATATTGAATATTCCCAGAATAATTAGAATAAAACAATTATACATTTTCCACGAATCCATAATGAGACAAAATTAACAAGGGTTTAATAAACTTTTTGAACTTTCATCATCGTTTTAAGGCACCTAAGTCTAATATGTCATTTGAAACCAACTTTACTTGATCAAAATTAACAATGCACCAATGATGCTAAAACAAAAACGGAGCTATAATTTAAGATTGAAGCGGTGTTTTTGGCGAAAATAGACTTGGATGCAATTAAGACATAAAGTACATTGCATTAAAACTTAATTAAAATATCAAATTTGGCTTGATGAACGCAAGAAAGGACGACATAAAAATAGTACGGCTTGCGATGTGTGAAGAATAGTAATTACATTTTGACATCAAGCATGTGATGCGTGAAATGTGACAACAATTGAAAAGCAACATGCGGAATACATTCATTAATGGTCTCGTTTACATAAATTACAGAATTCATTATGAAATATTAGTGTGTATGTTATTGCGTTATATGTCATTTGTTTCTCTTCTTTGATGTAAAATGTGTATGAAGACAAAATGTTATAAAAATATCAAACTTTGACTTGGCTAATATATTGAGGCGAAACCTCTTATGCCTTAGCATCTTTGTACAGTTTTGGTCACTGTGCACTCATAACAGTAAGAAAGCAATTTTAACCCTGCATATTTTTCATGATTATCACATGGTTGATATAGAGTTGGCAAAGAAAGAAGTTGCAACGTTGGAGGGGACCAGTTCCCTTTCGAAAAAAAAAATCAATCGCGCAATAATACTAATGAAAAAAAAACGTAAAACAGCCAATTCTGTTTCTAAGTAAAAGCGCAGGCCATGACACGGGGGGTCATGGCTCCCCATATTTATGCCGTGCTTTACTGCTTTTCTCTGGCATTTATGAATCGGTTATTTTTTTAACTCTCGTCCGCCGCTCAAAATATAACGAATATCCAACACCTGGAAAAACTCGTTAAGCACTGTAGTACGTGTGTGCGTGTTTTTTGGTATGAATGTATGATTTATGGCGGGTTTCGAAACTCGTACACTGTTTTGATAACGAGTTCTATGTCGATATGTACAATTTTATAATAAATATTTATAATTTCGAAGCATAGGTTAATCACTGCAAAAAGTAACATATAGAGCCATTCAAAATGAAGGCGTAGTCGCACCAATAAAAGTAATTTTATTTGACAAGCGTTTTGTCCACGAATACCCTGTATTCTTTCGATGCAACGTACAAGGCCGTTCGCTGTTCGTCGTTCTGATCGACGCAAACCCCTTTTCTAAATGAACATTTTATATAGGGTCGTCCGTGCCATATCGCTTTTGGAATTGACGTTGAAAGGAGCTTCTAATTTGGACTCCTATAAAAGTTTTATAATAATGCCATATATCTTTGCTCTTCAATATAACAACTAATATGGCAGGTAAGTATAAGTATATTGCTCTACATTTCATATTATTTTCTTTGATTCCAGAGACTGATACAGCAAAGCCGTGTCAATATATGGTTCAAACGCTTACACTTTTTAAGATCTTCCTTGAAACTCGGAAATCAATGCGGATAGGGATAAGGGATAGATTCTCCTATGAAATAATTCACTTTAATCTTTGGGCTTATGTTGTTCTTTTAATTTTTGTATTTGTGTCTTGTATATGTACATACATAGAATAGTAAGATATACTTCTTTATTATATTTATTCTTTTCTATTTTATACCGTTCCAATAACTTAGCGTTTATCTTTAATAGAACATCCATTGCATTATATGGCTCAATTATCGTAGAAGTTGATGCTAATGTTTCAAAACCATTTTATCATATACACATGTACATATAATGCCAACAAAATTATGTACGTGTTTGGAATCAATATTTACTCATTATTATTTCACGAAAAATTGATCAACCCAGTAAAACAACAACAATAAAAAACTGATAAAAACACTGAATAGCTGTTGATACAATGAAAACCATCCGATATTTTTTCTCCTTTTTTTCTCTTTTTTTTTCCTTTGCTCAGAAGATGTCTTTTGGGACACATGTTCCTCTCAGCTGCAAATCGGATTACTTGCATATTACTGCGCGCATCACCAATGCGCTTAGAATAGAGAAAGCAGGGTCTAATGACCTGGCCATACGGGAGGATTTTCACACAGTTATTTCCAAAGTTATTCTTATCAAAACCGCGTCTAACTCGATGAGACGCAAGGAGCGTTTTCAAGTTAACCGCCAGCGATCACCAAAGCGCTTAGAATAGAGAACGCGCGAGGCATTACGGGTCTTTTGGGCTGTCTTCATTGGAAGGTTTTACGAGGTTCGCCCGAACAAACCCTGTTCTTCAATTAATTCCGTATGTAATATTTAAAAATGCGCCTAGCATTTTAGAGCTTTTAGAGTACAACATGCGTTGTGTTTCCAACAAGGAATACATTGAAAACATGGATTTTTTTAATCAAACAAGCATTCTCTATGGCCAGACCCTTCGCGTTCTTAGGTTGCCGCCGCCGCTTAATGTAATATCATCCAGACTTCATGGCGATTAGCTTATGTTGTTGATAATGAGAAAATCGAAATACCATATGATATCAAACACATGCAAAAATGAGCAAAAGGGAAGATGAGCATTTTTTTGGGAAGGGGGAGGAGGAATTTTGCAGCTAAGAGATGGGTTCATGGTCTTAATGCAATAAGAACCAGACTACAACAAATTAGTTTTAATTTGCACACCGTTCAACACAAGGTCATCCGATGTCATATGGACTATTTTTTTTCAAACTAATAACCATTTGTTTTCATCTAATATTTAAGGTGCGATCAGGCTCAAGCTGCATTTACTGTAAGCTACAAAGAGTATATACTTGTAGACATTCGTCTAACAAATGATCGAGGAAAATGTCGCTCAGGACGCACAATTACAATTGAAAACACCAAGCGTTTCAGCTATTTTCTCTGGATACGAATCCACAATAATTGCAATTCGTGACACAATGGCGTGTTGTCAAAATGGCGCATAGAAATCACGTATCACAATTATATGTTAAATTCAGTTTGATATGGTTTTATACTAAATAAGAATATATGAATAGAAATATATTCAATGGTTACAAAATATAAATTTCACTGCTAATTAAGCTATTCGTCATTAGGCGCTCAATCGGTTCGAATTAAAATCTTAACTAAGTATGCATAATGCTGACTAATTGTGGTGTTTGATCTGAATACAAATAAGCAACATAAGTGAAATATGTTATTTCTTCCTTCATTATATTCATTCCGATCAAAGGTATATAGATACAACTTGAAAATGATAACCCATATGTTTATACGTTTTTGCTTTTGCACCCAAATATTTTGAGATTTATGGGTTTCGAGTTTCACATACGAATTATATCTTGGTTGACAAAATCTACAGAGATATCTTTCTCCAAATTGGCAAAACATACACGAAAGATATAAATTCAATATCTTACATTATATAGGGTGCCCGAAAAAAGCACGTAACTGTATTGATGTCTTTATTTTCTATAACATAGTTGTGTCTTTGTTGGGGCTTAAGGGGGTGAATATAGCAATCCAATTATTAGAGGGTTGGCATAGTATAACAAACACATACCCTTTGACAATTATAGCGTAAATAATTGATATATAGTTAAGTGAATAAACTAACATCATATGTTGCTTTTGGTTCAAGTATGCAAATGATAATGCAAGGTTGTTACCAGGTGCAATGTTTCTTTATAAACCCCGCACATGAATAGACTACTTAGTCAAATTAAGATGCATCTCAAATATATATTTTATGTGATTCTTAAAAGTATAAAAAATATATGCTGATGATAAATCTTCCTTTTGAAATATTTTACATAAAAGGACTTGGCCACATTGGGAGGCTTTTCGAATATTTTTCATATCGCTATATAAACTCGCTAGATATAAACTCAATTGTATTAGCGTGATTAGGGCTACAAGGCTACATTTCAATTCCAATCAAATTAGCACCAATCAAAATTTCCAGAACGAATAATATTATTGAGTTGAAACGAACCGACCTGGCTTCATTAGGGTCAGGTCAGAGTATATGTTTTATAAAGTGGTTTTATTATTAACATTTTCCATGCTTTACTTATTCAAAATCAATAAGTTATCTATCACTGAGAAATAAACTTTCCATAGACTTATTACGATGGGTTAATTACTAAATAAATGTTTTATCATAAATAATAAAAAAGGCCCTAGTTTTACTGATAGAGTAATTTCCATTCAATTTCCATTGAACTAAGTTATTAAACCTCACAAATTTTTCAAAAATATATCCAACAATGAGTATAAACAGCGTAGAGTTATGTAATGATAATGATCTTAGAATTAGTTGCGGTATAATTTTGGGTACAAATTATGACAAAACGTCACGCTTTGATAGGAATAAACAACATAAGATATTTATTCTATGTAATATGATAATATACAGAAAATTATGCTTAGTGCATCGGAAAATGCTGGGCATTACCTCATGAATTAACTAACTTATTATAAGCTATTTGTGTGAAATTTTTTTCTCATACATTGGGTTAAATACCGTTCATTCTTTCCCTCTACCCTAGGGCTACACTTTCGTGACTTATGAATAAGTGAAAGCTAATACATAAACACAAAATTCAAACATAATAAGAGAAAATACCAAAGACGTAATCAGTTTAGAAAACTATTAGACTTTGTACAATGCTGGTATTATTCTCAGCTATATCTGTCTTTGCTTATTTTCCCAATAGATCAGCATAATATGATTATATAGCTGATTCGTTTTGTCAACTTTTACTCAGCTAGTTATTCATGCTGATAATGCATTTTTGATTTAGTTATTAACTTGAATACTAACGGTTTGCTTATATTTATTCAGGCAATTTTTCAAGTTTGGACAGAAGTTCCTTCAGCTATTTTTCTACGTTGCAAAATATTTTTGGTATTCGGTATCCGGTCAAAAAGTCACAGGACACAAAGTCCCCGGACATAAAGTCACGATTTTGGCAACATAGGACATAAAGTCCCCAGACAAAATGTCTAAAAAATGTTAATTTCCCAATATTTTTTTATATCACGATTAACTATCATTTAAGACTATATAATTTTAAACATGCATTAAGGTAAAGACACGCGCTTGTGGAATTTTTCTGCGGCACAGCGATATTATAAAGAAAATATAGTAAACCCTAATATCGCAATATCGCAGGGTTTTCTATATTCTCTTTATTGAATATCGCTGTGCCGCAAGCGCGTGTCTTTACCCTTAAATTAAAATGAAAATAAATGTTTCTAAATTATATTTTGCCCAGGGACTTAATGTCCTATGTTGCCCAAATTGGGGACTTTATGTCCGGGGACTTTATGTCCGGGGACTTTTTGACCTGGATTCTTGGTATTCATAATGTACTTTCTTTTTTATTGAAATATTATGTTTTATTTTCTGATGATAGTTATGACTCGCTGGCTCTTATATATGACGAATAAAATTAAGACTCAGCAATTCAAACAAAGATGCAATCTAAATGGCATACCTTGTGGCCCTATCCGATATTTTATTAAAGTGAACATATCAATTATTTTAGTAACCATTTCTTTTCACACTTTTTTCGTCATCATATCAAAACTGATCTCGTCTCACAGACTTCCTTTTCCTTTTGAGACCCAGTCTAGTATTTTTTGTGATTGATTTGACCGCCTGTTCACAGAAAATTCAGAGAATTGTTTTCTATATTACCCATCCATCATTTCTGGTCCCGATTGGCCCAGCCCTAGCCCTGGTCCCTATTTCGTTCTGGGCGTCTGAATACAGACTAGGTCAAGGGCCTGAGATCGGTTACTTTTCAGGGGCTTGGGTCCCGTACATAAAGGTGATGCAATGTATTGATGCTTGGACCCTGAACAATAAAAACTACAGATTCATGTCCCAATGATCACCCTTTTTCATTGGGATGATGATGACCAATTCATCAAATTATAATATTGTTTCTAGCTACAGCATTGTAAGAGCTTGGTGATGGCATAAATTCGAAGAAGTTGAAGGGACATTTATGGTTAAATGCATTTTCGTCGAAAAAACTGGGAAACAGGGCACACTATTGATAGCTTTCAAAAAGGGTTCGAGTCAAAATTGAGTTTCTGTTGCAATACTCTGTGACTCAGCCTTGGAATTCCCAAGACTTCTCTCCCAAGAATAACAACCCTCCTTCCTCAGAAATCCATCATTAAAATTTATTCAGTTATATTTGCAATCAGTTGAAGAAGCTGTTCCATCATTTTCCAATATATTTAAGGAGTACCCTAAATTTGATTCCATAATGAATCGAGTAATTCGATTTTGTCAGTCAGCGGTCTAGACGTCTCTAATGGTGAGATACTTTTCTTGACAATGAGGTTTTTAGCAAATATATTTTTAGTTCTCGTTGGCTAATATAACAGAATATGGTAAAACATTGAATTATAAATGATGGTTAAATATATACATTTCTTATGAGCTACAGACCAGAAACAAAACCAGATTACATTCTATTTTATTAGCTGTTTTCATATTTATACATGTATATAACGTAATGATGTCATCGACTTTCGATACAAAACCATGCTTCAAAATATTTTGTTTATCGAAAGCTACAAAAAAACAATATTTGAGGGAAGAATCTTGATTTTGCGAGGAATCTATATTTTAGACACTAACCCAATTTAAATTGCGCAAACGCAGAGAGTCGCTGAACGCACCATAATTCGTGTTTTGAGTATTTTTTTGAGGTGTGTGAGCCCGGTCTAATGTATCTTCTTGCAAGGGAAATTGCTGTACACAAAAACGCATGTATAAGATCCATTCGATACACAAAATCGATTCAATATGTGTATGTGATCAATCAATCGTTTAGTGATATGCAAATACGTAAAGACAAGGATATGTCCATGTCTCCATCTTTTTTGTTTGTGGAAAATAATTGCGAAAATGGTTATGTCAAACATGATTTTGCTAAGATGTAAGTTTACATTTAACTATTCAAGCATGTTTTATAGAATTGAAACTTTCAGCCTTTGATCATCTTCATGATACCTGTAATTTACTAAATGAAATGTTTAGAATTATTAAAATACATACCCTAGGCTGTTAAGGGGTACATATGATCTATATTTTGAGAGGGATTTCATGATAATCGAAATTTTGGAGTGATTAGATTTTACCATTTTCAATTGACAGATAATTATTTAGAATTGGGATATGTTTTAGCGACAACAAAATTTGTGAACAAATTACGCAGAAGTTTTCATTAGTTATTATCGTGTTAGATACATTATTAAACATCAAGCAGAGGCTTATTATAAGAGCAAAATATAATTGAGTAACAATTACTTATTAACATATAGCGAAACGGCAAAATACAAATATAAAAGTGAGGCAATCTATTTTTTCAATACAACCAACAGCGACAAATGAAAATAAACTCGAAATTAACTAAGATATAGAGAAGATATAGAGACAAGCAAGAAAAATTAAACTTAAATTAAACTTAAGAACGTAACAAAAATAATCGAATTGCCAAATACATAGACCTTTCTATTTCTACGAAGAGCAACACAAATATTGAAAAAAAAATAGATATTTCTAAATTGCTTGATTTTGACCTACCTGCTATGGACGGATTACTTTGAAGCACTAAAAGTATTCCATGAAATAAAATCGAGGAGGGATGTAGTCGCCATTCCATTTTGTCACTGGTTCCCTCCCTTCCACTTTTAATCCAGATACCAGTGATTATCCTAAATTATCATATTCCAATAATAGAAAACTAACACATATCCTTTATGATCACAGCGAACAATTCAAATATCCACGTTTTTTACAGATATACACCGCGGCAAATTCAAATATCCACGAATTCAAACATATCGTTAATGATCACAGCGAAAAATTCAAATATCAGCGGTTTTCCTTTTGCTTTTTTTGACAGATACACACCTCTTGTTGCAGATATATCAAACTATGTTCTATCCTATAAGTTATGATAGTTATCCTTCATGTTCACAAAACACACACTTTTTGAAAATAGCTCACACAATCCTGGTTGCGAGGCCGTGTTGTTTTAAGTAAATAACGCGGAGGTATAGCACCTTTGATCTTTTAATTTGTATTTATGTGTGAAAAGCCTATCGCGCGTCAAAACTATACAGCAAACTCATTCAATTCAAATTTTATATCCATCTTCTTTTCACAGTCGCCGATCCTTAACAAAGCCGTTACGACGATACATATTGTATCTATTCTATGGCATCAATATACTGACGAATAAAAATATACTTATATAAAAAGTGCTGCTATCCCGACCATCTGTTATACAAACATTCTGTAATATATCCCCGTGCTATGAACATCAAACGCATGGAGGATAGGGATCCCTGTATTCCTATGCAGCTCGACGATGAATGATTAAATAGGGATCCTATAACACGAGGCGGTGTGCGTAGTGCATGCCTGCAAAATGGCCTTTATTCATCCATCCGTGGTAGGCTCGCAACGGTTCTGCCTTTTAATGAACGTTATGGATTATTCCGGTCTTCGCGGTGTGCGTATATCCGATGTGCGGAGGCAAAAATGTGTGATTTTACTTTTTTTTCTACAAAAAGTCCGATTTTTTGTTTGGTGCTGAAGATGAGACTGTAGAGAGGATAGAGATGACTGTCTTGTTATGCTCCAATGACGTTATCCTGAAACAAATAAGAATAATTTTGGTAAAGATCACTAAAGATATGATTATAAATACTGTAAATAGCTGGTAGTTGATACATGAATGCCAACTAATCATGATAAGATGTATTTTTACCTATCATTGTAAATAATAATTTAATGAAATTATCATGCATCCAAATATTTTGTGATGTGCTAACAAAGCTCTGTTAGTGCAATCAATTTCTTGTTTCCGAATTTAAAGTTTTTATCCGTTAACCTTTACGGTCAGCATCGTGTATTTATTCAATTAAGAACATAATGTCATCTCGAATGCGTCCATTTAAACTTAAACATAACTTGAACTTTATTCAATTATCTTTGTCTACAACAAAGCCTTCATTTCATTAACGTTTATCCTCTTTTCGATTTTAATTTGCATATAAATTTTGTCAATTTTCCGCACGCACATTTGGTCGACGGGTTTGCATTTCGTGTGTTTGCCAATGATAACAACATATGTCCTCCTCCTTCCCCGTATATTGTGTGGAAACTGACATGTTTATACTATATATTTCAACCCGTATAAACACGAAAAGATATTCAGTATAAACCCATGTGCATCTTCGTTTTCAAGGGGTTATTAATAAACGCAAAAATACACACGGGGCCATGTTAACAGGACATAAGAAAGACAACATACACAAAAACGCGGAGTGCTCTCTTCTTTTAGATTTTATAGTGTTTAGAAACCTCCAACGTCACCTTTATAAAGATGCAGCACCTTTTAAGAGCTCGCTTTGGTTACTTGAAACATTATCCCGAATAGTTTGACAAAACCCCGACAAAGGTATGTCAGGTTGATGAAAAAAGAGTGATTGTGTTAAGGGTACACCCGTCCTCGCTTAATATTCGCAGTGTCGTAACTTAATATCACCAAAGTCATTTGTTATGGGCATGACAAATTTTAGCCTTTTTAACTAATACAAAAAAGGACCTCCATTTTTTGTTCGTAATTAGCAATTTTCTACTGGGATATGCATTAAAAGGAGATAGTTTTAGGCTAATTATACTTGTGAATATATATTATATGAAGAGTACCCCACGAGCTGTTCCTCACAAAAGGTGTTCCCCACCAAATCTCAGCTGGCTTGGAGATTTTGAGAAAATTCTTTCTAGCTTGGAGATTTTTGCAGTTTGAGGAACACCTTTTTTGATAATTTATTTATTTTATTATATCTAATGAGTATAATTAATTGCAAGTAGATTGTAATTGCTTGCAATTGTCTTATAACATGTTATTTGTTGTTAATTATAGGTAATATAGTGATATTCAACAGTTCAATTATTTCAAAAGGTGTTCCTTTTCTGCTCCAAGCTGGCTAGAAAAGGAGGAACAGCTCAGCTGGCTTGGAAAAAATGAACACCTTTTTGCAAAATGTTAATGTTCGAAAAGGTGTTTTTAGTTGTTGTTCGTCTTTGTAAAGTTGTTTTAAGGCGATTTAACAACTTTTTAAAAAATGTGTCGTGGGGTGCCCTTCATTATATGGGTAGATAAGGGCTT
The DNA here is from genome assembly GCA_001703475.1 of Hydroides elegans. Lineage (NCBI taxonomy): Eukaryota > Metazoa > Annelida > Polychaeta > Sabellida > Serpulidae > Hydroides > Hydroides elegans. The sequence continues at coordinate 20,099 of LQRL01071708.1, forward strand.
ATAACCCGTGCCCCATGCAGGGAACTTGCACATATGTCGACAATTCTTCCCAAAGATTTGCCCCCTTTATGTATTTGATAATTGAGCATATTGCCTAATATGCCCTTTTAATAGTTTAATTAACTTAAAAGACCTAGCCGACAATTGCACATTATATTAGAAATGGAAAGCATATGTTAATTATCTCGCAATTACAATACAACGCACAAATTAATTCAAAACTTAATTGAATTCTTTCAAGCACCCGTTGCACTTTTCTAAATAACCGAAATAATTTGAATATGTGAATCTTATTTGCACAAACTCAGTTTGAAAACATGCAGGATCAGGAAAAATAGACATGCGTATAGAATGTTGAATTAATCCTTTATCAATATAGCAAATAAACTTTACCTTCAAAATGAAACAAATATGTGAAATGAAAATCCGATACACTTCGAAAAAATTATATCCAAATTATTTCATAACAAAATGATATTATTCTTAAACTATTTTAATGTCTTATTAATATGTTATCCTGAGAATGAGTCAATTTTATCAATTTGTAAGGCTATATATGATCTTCCTTTTGTTCCTTTTCTGCCTTTCACATTTTATGTTTTGTTCTTCCCCTTGTGACACTTCTTAAAGCGATTATCCATTATCTAGAATAATAGATTTATGTGCAGATCGTTTTAAAGTTTTAGCAACTTAGTGAGCCAGTTAAATGAGGTCCATTTACCGGAAAGCGGGTTTCTATTGTGACCATATTGAGTGCGTTTTGTATACAACTTGAATGCAATTCAATTAAGTTTCTTTACACAGGCTGTTCTTCTTTTAATCTATACGTCTCGTCGTTTTTTGTCCACCACCCTCGGGGGAGAAAATAGAAAATTATACCATGCAAGGACAGTTAAAGACATGAAAAAGAAGCTAAATTTTAGTGTCAATACTTACGTTTGGTATTTTCGTTAAGACCATATATATTTCCTACAACGACAAACACGAATCTTTTGGCTTGTGGCAATTTAGTGAATACCCAAAACGCTTTCGTTACGTTGTTGTTGTAAACATACGGTTTAGAAATATAATGCGCTTATGCGACGGTGAGAGCCTATATGAATGTATAGAAGTCTATTTGAGTAAAATATAACGGTAAATAATTACTCAAGGATTGTACCAAGGTTGTCTGCACTCACTTTCTCATGGGTTTTCAATGTGAGCATATTTTAGCGAGTTTTAACCTTACAATACGGTTTCACAAAGTTGTCTCAATGATTTTTTGAAACAATACAGTGAAACAAAAATATTTTAATATAATTGCTATCAATTTCATTATTTAATTGAATTATAAAATATATTTGTATACGATATTAAATAAATATAGCTTTAAAGTTTATAAAATAATGCCGAATTTACCCAAACAAAAGTTACAAAATTACATATTACGAGAAAACATTTCAATTGTTTATAGGCCATCTTTAGGCCGAGGTTACACCGAACTTTTTAAAAGTTAGCAGTTATTCACGCAAGCTTTTTTAGTGGTTACACTGCCTCAAAAAGAAGCAAAAAGGCTGAACAATCTAGGTTTTCTCCCGTTTCCCTCAAGTATTTCAAAAGGAGTTTAGTGAAATACATGGTGTCAAACAAACTCAAATGAAGTTCATTATTGTAACAATCACGTTTAAAAAAGTTACTTTTTTCCCCGCTAGCAGTTTTCCACGCTGGCTTTTTTCTCTGTGTTATAGCGAGATTGTCGTGAAAAACCGTTGTGTAACCACTTTTGATTTTTAAAAGTTCACGTGAAAAACATCTACTGCTTTGTTTGACACGAGTTTTTATAAAGAAAATAGAGGACTTATAGAAGATTAAAAAGAGGACTCATCCCCGACGTGAAAAACAGCGAGCTCTGTGTAACCGCGGCCTTATTCAGTTTCGTCAAGAATAATTTTAGAACAGGGCAGGTATTCAAAGTTCTTTTATCTATTTTTCACTCCCGGGCGGAATAGCCAGGGTTCTTTGTAGTTGATGCGCAGCCGGATGTGTCATCATATTGCCTTTTAAACAATTAAGCAGAAAATGTGCTCAAATTGGGAATTATTTACAAGATGATGTTTCAAACAGAAAAACGCAAAAGGCCATTAGCGAAGTCTTTCAAGCTTTTGGACGCTCATGTTGATTGTATAAAAACAAAAGCATGTCAGGAGCATGTATTCTTTGAAATAAAACAGGAATAAGATGCTCTTAAAAAATATATACATTTAACCATTAACAGTTAATAGTATTCAATCTAAAAGACAAAGCTGAGAAATGAGGAATAGTTAAGAAGCACAAATCATTTGATCATATATCACGTAGTCTTCATATTCTCAATGTAAATTTTAATGGTTCATCCATGTCCCCTAGTCGTTCGGTTGCATCATGCATATAAGAAACTAAAGCATCTGGGTCCTATATGATCATGACAATAATATAAAAGTTAGATGAAATTCGACCAAGAAGCCAAATGCTATCATTTCAACGACACGTCCAACGTTGCAATAACGCACATCGCCTGGGGCAACCGGGCGGCACCAGCAATGCACCCATCCCTGTCCTATCCCTGATTTAACATAGACGCATTAATACCGTACCAGATGGCATTAAAGAAAACGCATCCATTAAAAACACTTCCATATCAAAAAGCCCAGCGATAACTCCATTCATTCCTTTGCGCGCCCCACCAATGCATTCGATTCGATTGGTGATGCAATTGAAAAAAAAGAAACGCTCCTAGATCATTGCGCATATCTCGACCCACCGCCCGCCAGAAAATCTAATTGTCACCTTAATCTTGGACCTCCATTGAATAGCATTAGGATGTTGGTGTATGGCGACTAAAAAGTCTTAACTAACGTCGGGATATCACAAACCGTCCAGAAAATCTTTATATGAACCCGAATAAGGTCGTTTTTTAGACGTAACTTCCGAATATGACGTTGATAGGACCACTCTTGCCAAGTAGGTGCATTCAATCGGCAGCAATAAAAAAGAACGCATTGGCGACGAGATCATTGCGCATATCTCAACTCCGCAACCCGCCAGAAAATCTAATTGTCACCTTATCCTGGAGCCTCTATTGAGTAGCTGCTGTGTAATTGGGCTGTTTGTGTATGGTGACTGTATGGCTGGTATTCGGGGTATTTGGGACGAATTTTGTGCCGCAGGGGCCAAAGCGTAAATGTAATTTGTAGTCGCTTTAAATCGACAGGCCCGCTTGATATTGTTATAGCGACTGTAAGTTTGCGCCCGAAACTGCCCTTGGTTTGGCGGTTTGACTATGTGGTTGGGAGCAGCCGGTCACACGATATATTGTAAAATGATATTTTGGTTTCATGTATGTATCATCCGAATACCAATATATCGAATACCATATTGTTATATTGTTAGATTGTGAACATTCATAGAATATTAGCCAAATCAATACCGCTGAATTCAATCAATTTTATTTGGTTTCGCAGCGATCGCAGAAATTTCACGACTATCTGTCCGCACTATAAACCAGAAAGCAATGGAAAATTACCCCAAAACAGATCAGTTTTGGGGTAAAACCTCATGTACTGCCGCCGTTATTTGTATCGATGCAATGACTACCCAATAATACCGATTTATTATTTTGCTGTTGCAGACAAGCTGTAATTCCCCTGTGACACTGTTTTCGAATTGAGTTCCATTTTGTGACCCGGATTTCATTTGTTGCTTTAGGCGACAAAAGAGCAATAAAGATTTAGATATAAGGTATAATGAGTAGACATGTCGATTTATTGTAAACATTATGTAGTTAAATTAAATGTAGGAAGTATGATAATCATAAACAGAATAATAGTTCGGCCCCGGCAAGCGATCTTTTCTTAAATCCCTTCGAAATTTGAAGAAAATATAGTTAACCCGGTAAAATTCTGGTTTCGCTGGTTTTACTATAGTTTCTCATGATTTTGCAGCTATTTCATTAAATATCGCTGGCTGATGATCGCACCTTAACATAGCATTTTGGGCTTAAAATGGGGCTGCATAATAATTCCAATTAGTCAGGGTTTCCCCGATCTCGAAAATGCACTTTCAGCGAAAATTGCTTCCGTCCCGGATGTATTTATAGCGAAAGGAGTAGGAATGAGCATTTTTATCACATTGTCAATCTATATATTCCGTAATACGATTCCTTACAATATCATCATTCAAGATCATTAACGATATTTGTGACATCTATAAGATGGATAGGCTTGGAAATCATCGTCCATTTAGATATTGAATTAAATCGCGATTCGATAAAGCGAAATTGAAGCACTTGAAATGGGATATGCATGGGATTTCATTCGTTAAAAAAAAACGGTTCATAAGAGGACTTTGTAATGTACTACAATGTATTACGGGGGAATGAACCATATTTGCAATAAAATATATATTATAGCTCTGTGTTTTCTAGATTTCATAACCAAATTTGCATTTAAAAAACAAACGAAATACGTCAATCATGATTATATTTAGAATACTTTATAATCTTATTATTTTGTTGCATGTTCATGTTCTTTCGACTTGAAACTCGTCATCAATGTATTTGATAGTTGCATGACTATCTCCCCTCTCACATATTTTGCTATCATGCACCGACACTCTATATTCACGCGAAAGCTACAAATTTTGTCTTAGCAAGCAATATCATCAGTTTCTCTAAAAATGCCATGAAGAATTACAAAAAAAATTAGAAATCAAGCATATTTTAAATTGATGTGAATATTCTGCCAGATTGGATTTATTCAGGAAGTGCTATCAACCACCAGTTTCACTTTTATTCTGTTCAATGACCTGTCATGAGATATTTCAATCTAGCGAAAATGATAAGCAAGTAACATTTATATATATATATATATATATTTTATT
>LQRL01071731.1:0-15895 GCA_001703475.1 Hydroides elegans
GGATCTATGCCAGAGCCCCCATAATTTATCTACTGCGATTGGTCTACAGTTCGCAACGTCAATCATATAAATTTTGCTAAAATATATTTATGTTAATCACGTTTTCATGATCATGATTTTGATTGACGTTTTATAACGCCTTTTCAAGGTCTCAGCGATGGGCCTGCAGTTCGGCAACGGTGACAACATGCAGTTTTTCCAGCAGTACCAGCGCTTCACCTCCACGCTCCTCTCCTCGACAATGCGAGACAACGTTGTTCTAATGATTATGATCGTCATGACCCTTTTGTCGCCAGATAGGGGCAATCTCACGAAGAAAGAAGAGGTTGGTATACGAATTTATTATTATATGAAAGAGGTTTATTAAGGAGTCAGCGCTACACCTCCACGCTCCTCTCCTCAACAATGAGGGACAACTTTGTTCTAATGATTATGATTGTCATGACTTTATTGTCGCCAGATAGGGCAATCTTACTAAGAAGGAAGAGGTTGGTATTAAAAGTTAATAGAATGAGAGCTCCTGTGATTACAGTACGTATTGATGGTTTTACGTCCCGACGATGGAACCTCATTTAAGTTTTAGAATTGAGTTAGATAATATCATCAACGAATTCAACAGAAACCATGCACGGTTGAACTTATATGATCTCTTGTTTGCTATTGTGATAATTTGAATAAAGGGACCATCGAATATAATATAACGCTAAATATGATCGCATTTTGTTAATATTACACATAACAAGGGTTAAGCCGCGTTTTTTTAAATAACTGATTTGATTATGTACCATGCTACACGTATTTTCTATCATATACTAATCATACTGTACGGCATATTTTATTCAAATTTTAGGTAATGGCTGCACAAGAGGAATACGCCAACATTCTTCGCGAGTACTGCGAAAAGCGCTACCCAAAGGAGAAGCTCATGTTTGCCAAGATCATTCAGAAACTCGCAGACATCCGCGAAATCAACGAAACGCACACGAAAATGCTGTCACATATGAAAGTGGACGAATTGGGACCGCTCATTGTGGAAATCTTTAATCTATCGGCACGGTAGCCAGTAGAAAATAAGGCCAACTGATTGATTAGTTTTGTATAGAATCCCACTCGGCAATGGTCGTCCATTATACGTGGCATTCAGAATTGAGGTTTTGAGGACGCCCTACTTTGGGCCCATATAAACTTTTCCGGAATGTACTTTTACGTTCCGGGGTCGGATGAACATCAACTTTGTGTCTGTTTCGGATGCGGCGTTGATGCAACGTCCGTTCTACGTCCGCGACGGATTAGGACATCCGTGGACGTCTTGCCGAGTGAGATGGGTGTGGCCATATACATACTACTAGGAAAAAAGCTTGCATGTTCGTCCATGGTTTTAGATATGATAAAAATGGAATTGGGAGGCTCCATAAACAAGACTGCTGAAGGTATCTCAATGTTAAACGGGGATACTTTCTGTGATATACAGTATGTCCCTATATGTACCCCATATGGCTTTGATATATATTGGTGGACATATGTGGACTATAAATAGCTTCTAGCCAGGATTTGATGTCGATGTTATTATTAATTAACTGATAAGATTTATAGTTTTTTTCGTTAATTGTCCAAATTCAATATTTCGGAAAATAAGAAAACTTTTGATAGTTGAAATTATTTTGAAGGTGATGCATAAACATTCTAATTACAGTCTCCTTTGGATATTGAAATGGTGTAATTATATAGTAAAGATTATACTTTATGTGGTATTAATTTATTTATTTTTCCTACTGAAATGATCAATCAACCATCACTTTGATTTAGGAGAGCAAGAACACATGACCGATCGGCGCAGCGCATACTTACATGCATATACATTGTATAAAGTCATGTGATCTTATCGATAGAGTCAATCCGTTTATCTATATAGCTATTTTAGTGCTTTGCGTGGTTGTCAGGACAGTTATTTATGACAACGTGTTTCGAATAATTTAACATATACATGTATATGTGACCGCTTGTTATATCTACCGCGCATATGTACTATTAATCCGAGGTCGATGTCACATACAACCTCGTCAGCTGTGTAAATATCAAAAGATGATCTTCATATATTTTACTAATTTTCCATTTTATATGGATAATTGGTTTTCCGCTCCTGACGTCTCATGAGTGTTTTTATGAAGTTGAACTTTAAAGTGAAAATTAAATTTGCTTTGCGATAAAATTGCTGTATATTACATATAAATATGTGTTGATTATATTTACTGTTTCAATTGTTTAACGAGGCATTATCCTAGCAGCTGTCGTATTATGTTTGATTATATTGTAGTCACTGATTTATTGATTATATGCTCTCATGTCTCATTCAACGATTCGAAGTTCGAAAACGAATTCAGTCATTGAGTAATAACAAAAAATGGTAACTATTTTGTTTAATTCTATTGTGCGCGTAGATCTGTTATTCTGTCATACACAACAATTGACTTTGAAATTCAATTTCGACGATATTATGTTTAAACAAACTTGGATTAACTATTTGAAACTGTTGTACGGATTATTAATATCGTATCTTGTGGAATTCTTGGGGTTTAACAGGGTAGATATTCAGCGCAAATGTTATGCATATGTATGTTCCTTATCATGTTTTCTGAAATCAAGTTGTTATTCCATATTCTTGTTTGGAAAAAAAACAAGTAAATTTTGACCTCTAATAATAAATATACTTCAAAAAGTCCCAGATCATTATATACTATTAAGTTGCATATTTTAGATTTTAATATTATACAGTCATGAACTGTTCTATTTTCGGAATAAACCCATCATATATGCAATTTATACAATAAAATACATTTAAGATAACGATAATAAAAACTATGTAAAGGCATTCTGCTGATATGTACAAACAGGTTTTTCATATCTCATATTAGCATTTGCGGTTGTTTAAAACGCCATCTATTACGCCTAGTTTATTTTAAGGTAAATTATACTTTCCGCGCCACCCAATAATTAGATATATGTGAAAGTCCTCAGTGTATATCAAGCGTTAAAATCAAATGTCCCCTCTTGATATACAGTGTACTATTTCCAGCAGTGAAGTTGACTTTGTATGTTTTTTTTTCTATAAATGATTGATCGTTCTACCGCATCTAAAAATACGTGACATGGTCGTGAAAGCTAAGGAGAATATAATTCATATCGCGAATGTTTAACATCTCAAACATATAGAGTTTAAATATGCCATTCAATATTGTATCTTCTCATGTGATTTATATTTTAGTTCGACATTATAAACGAAAGGGAAAGAAAAATCGGGCAAATAGATAATCATATAAGCATATATTTTATTTTATCAAACACCTTGAAATTCGTATAATCATATAAATATCATATGATCATATAAATATACATTTTATTTTATGAAACACCTTGAAATTCGTATGATTTCATAGACGCTTCAATTTATATTCAAACCGAGATTTTAAAACATTTAGTTGGTTTCGAAACATTTTTAGATAGTTTAGTTATGATAAGATTTCATAATGTTGCTGACATTCATGAATAAAAGCGTTTGTTATATTTAAACCTAACATATAAATTTAGCATCCATATAACCAACAAAGTGTGCAATTATGAGGTTGATAGCAGTTGAAATTGCTAACATTTGTGGTCTAATAACAGTCGTATTCCTATCAATTGCCTATAGAAAATGGTATAGTAGAAAATCGGTATATTTCGTGCTAGAAAGGGGGTATGAAAAAAAAACAAGATGTATTTGTTATTCTGCATCAGTGTGTAAGATATATATGTGATTTAAAAAGTGTTATTTGTATTTGATTGAAAGAGATCAGGTAAACCGTGTTACGTGAAAGCGTTATCTCACTGGCGAATCCCGGTTAAAAACACGGAAATAGGTAAACACACATTTAGACCACCGTTTTACCTAAAAATCCTCACTGTCAAAATTATTCGAATATTAATTAATAATATTTTATATAAGTTGGTTATTAATCTTCCCTTAAACCACTTATATTATCCTTGAACCTATATCTCATATTAGAAAAGCCATTACAGTTTGCCACCTTACGCCCACTATTCCTCCTTTTCCTATATCATTTACAAGAACACATAATGTAATTAGGCATCATTTAGCATTGTTAAGCTATGAAGAGTCGTAAGATTATCCGACAGAAAAGACCAACGGGTGCGATAAATGTAAGATTTGACCGCGCTAATCTTTTAATTATTCACCATGGAAACGCCACTGTTCTGACCGTTATTCCTTATTCATTGGTTCATATGGCTTTATCATTGTACTGTCGTATATGTCATTTGGATTTTCGTTTATTCAAGTTACACATAACGTTATGTTTTATGTTAAACATATGTATATGTTGTTGTTATGCACCCATATACATGTGTACTCATGTTTTAGATATGAGATATAAGATATGACTACAATGTGACACTGTATGGTGTTTGAATATGATTTAACAATACACCTTTAAGTTGGTAAATTGTATAATTTGGCTCCACATTTAATGTTTGTACTGATTCATTTCAAATATTTTGTTAAGCTTCATCATAATATAGGTTATTGTATGACAACAACATGTTCTAATCCGCCCATAATAAGACGTCCGTCGTTTTGCCGCTCCATATGTATTGTGACATATTGCGTATCGTAGTAACAGTGTTAATTGCCAGTCATTGTTTTGTAAATGTTGATGTATGAGTTGAAAAAAAAACTGGATTACATTGATATTTGTTTAGATGATATGATACGGTAAGATGAAAAGTGATTTAATCAAACTGGATCCGTCTTTAAATGAATGTTCGACATGCGCTTAGTATCTACATGTAATTGCAGATCTTGCCTCTTTATCTTTAGCTGATCATCAATCTAATATAAAAATATCATATAAAAATAAAATAGTCTGACTCTTGATTCGTTTTAAGAACATGTGTTTATAAATATAATAACCGAAACGTGCTTGATAATATATTATCCATGAGATGTAATTGTTATGTTTTAATATAAAAATCCAAATAAATATTAATCATCAGGTCACAAGTTAGTAATTCGTATTTTTAGTTCATATTTACTTCGTGATTCATTTAGTAATTTAGTAATTCATATTCAGTTCGTTTTGTGCCAATCTTGCAATTACAATACATTTGATTGTATTGCTTACTTAAACTGTGTATGAACATTACAAAGTTTAACATATTAAACGTTTAGATGTTAATGTACATATCCAGGTCCATGGTTTACCGATTCTGGCTAATAATACCCTTGAGATTTAATTGTTGATTATTCAAGATAAACAATCCTATTAAGTATATGAATATATGAATATGAACCTCTTGAATATTTAAAAATAAAGGTTATGTTTTGTGATTACTTGCTGATAATAAATTATGTACAGAATCAAATAGATTAGGGTGGTTCGCCAAATGAGAATAGTGAAATCGAAATCAAGACTTCCCGGTGATGTAGTCTATATACACATTTGTAGTATTTTTAGGTTTTTTACTTGTCAGATTTAGTTTCGCAAGAATGACCACAAGATGAAATTGTTTGTGGGATAATACCCTAAATTTTCTCAATCCTCCAAGGACTTCATTTTTATTTAGTATATGTAAAACTTATATGAATGAACTTGAAAATAATTAATTTATAATGATAAAAAGTGTATTTGAGTATTTCAAGAATGGCATTATTCAATGCCTTGAATTTTCACAACGGTGACCGATTCACGCGAATAATCCAAAGCTTGAAATATGTTTTGCATTGATCTATCCATATTCATATGAATGACGTACGCTTTAAACTAATGTGTTGTGATGTAAAAATGTGATATAATTATGCGTCGAGTTTCGGTTTGACGCGTATATATAATACTTGATTATATTAAACTTTTGCTGTGTAATATACGCGCGCTTTGTCTAATGAAAACTAAGTATAATTTGTTGTTGAGAAAGCATATCAGATATTGTATCGTGATTATAATGTTATCACGTCATATATTGCAATAAAACAGGATGGCTGTTTGCAGAATTTCATTGTGGTTTTTTCTATAAGAATTATTACCAATCCAGCTTGAGTGGCTTATTCTCACAACATATTTGGTTCTAGCATGTTTTGATTACTATTGGCAATACCTCCATTATATTTGATGACTGAATTAACATTCTAAAGTCGTGTAATGAAGATGTATTTAGAAATCAAATGATTGAATATTCTCAATTTATTGATTTGAATACTAAAGTTCAGTTCTTGGGTGTGGGTTGACATGCACAATATAGCCTATTGCAAATAACCTGTAAATTCCATGCAATTTTTTTACTCGATAAAAGTAAACGGCAATGCATTTTATATAATTCACCGTGACACAAAATCAGTCTACACATAGTCAGGTATCTCAATAAGTTTTTGAACATGATAGTCCAAACCGAATGACACAATTAAATATAATTTAGTATGGCAATTATTTTACGTATATGGTAACTTTAAGATCTAAATATGTGTGAAACGGAAATCGGGATTCTTACAACGAATGTAGCAAATTTCCACTATCCGATAATCTTAAATTATCACTCAGACAAAATCAAAACCTACTCTGCATAGCTAATATGCATATAAAACTTATTGCGAAGCCTATAACTATAGCTCAAATATCGAATGCTCTATTTACCTGATACAATTATCAAATGACAATGAGAAATTTAATGACGTGTTATCATAAATGTAAATAGATGAGGTGCATACACACCTTAAAGGTATCAAAAGATCAAATGCTAAATACGTCACTTACAGGATAAGATTATCAAATATTGATGAAACATTAACCGACGAATGCCATTACACGAATGTTGAAACAGCCGTTGATCAGGTATCACTGGAATATATAATACTAGGACATGTAAGCACTAATGAATATCATAATTAACTATTATGCACTAATAAATGGCAATGTCAAATATATATACCAAATAATCATGCCAGTCACTCCCATTACAATATTGTAAAAAAACAGTCAAATATGCATAACAACATGATACTCAAAATGAAACTTAACACAGCTCTGTCACTTTGAGTAACACAAACAAAATATATGTCAATAGCACAAGGTTTGGGTCGTCTTGGAATGTCAAGAAACAGCTGTGAAATACTGCCCAATACTGTCCCTTGTGCACCTGGTACAAGAACCTATATTCAACCTGCTTTATTATTTCCAATATCTTCACTTGTTATTATCACCAACCCACATCTGACGAACACTGAATCTCGACTCTTATCTATACTACTTAACATACATTCTAGAACATTCATTAAACTTATAGAAGAAAAATAACATTCTTTAGCGTTCCAAGTATTCGAGACTTATGAACTACATGATTCGATAATATTTTAGAAAGTTCCATTCTAATCTAGAAGATATTCCAGAACATTTAATAACAGTTTAGTACATACACGAACATTATGTAGAAACATCGTTATTCACATTAGACTGTGATGGTCTACAAAGTACATATAAACAACAATGAACGTTATTATACACATGTAGAAAATATAGAGGATTCTACATATTCTACATATTTATATCTTGACATGGAACTTTCATGGGACTGGACACTGTCGGGAATTTGGCAATATATGGCAGAGTATAACAAAGCTCATTCTACAGAAGATATTTCTAGGCCTGACGATCAAACCCAATCGTGGACAATGCGCCACCTTTCACCAACAATCGAAGAGCAATTCAGCGGTGAACAGTTGTTGATTGGTTTTCTACTTATTGAATGGGCTTTCTGATCATTGGTTTTGGAAAGTATCTCAGAACTTATCCTTTTATGCACTAAATGTCTACTTTATACATTGACTGGATAATTTGTTTTTTTTATGACGCTTTTTAAATGATTTGCTAGGATTTACTCAGGCGACTGATTATGATATTTAGGATTAAGAACATCAAATGGAGCTGTTACAGTTAATGGATTAGAGCTTGCGATATTATTGGAACAAAATATTGCGTTTTTTGCGATTAGTCCGAGGAAACACTAAGGGGATAACACATCGAATATCGAGTTTCAGATGTAAGATCCTCGATTATAGTTTCGAATGATGAATTCTGACTTTCACAGAACAATTAAAGTAATCCTTGTTTTAATACGGAATCGTGGTTTTCATGATGTATTTGAGTTGAATTTATCTATACGGCACATTTGCTATTTATACTCTTTATCTGTTGCTAATTTTCAATATCGCTTAAAATTTTCAAAACACTTAGATTTTGATTGCTGTCTTTATTTGTTTTCTTATATTAGTATTTTGCTTCAGGTTCCTATTGCTCCGTGTTCTCTGTAGCTCGTTCAGACACAATTTAATTGAAAGCTTCCCGCCTTTTACACAGGGTATTTACAGCTGAATAGTTCTTGAAGAACAATGACTTGGATCTTGGGGGAATTGTTGTCATATGACATGATTTACGTTATTAGCATATTGCATTAAGTTATAAGCATATTTGGTATACATGCAGTCATAAAGATGCATGGTTCTTATTGATATCTAATCAGTGTAACCTAGTATATTGGCCTATCAGTTGAAAGGTCCTGAAGCAGTCAAACCATGGATATATAAGCTTTTTCTAGCTTTAACAGATCATGTTTTTATACAATTTGCCCAATTTATTACAAGTGTGTTCCTAAGATCGGTCAAAACCATAACATGGATCATTTGTGAAGCACGAAAAAGCTCCAACCGCCCACAAGTCAAAGGAGGCAGGTAATTAAGGGTGAACATTAACTTATTTTCATTCACTTCAGTTATTTTAAATTACCTCAACCATATTTGTTGAAGTTACAGGACACTTCTTATGTTTTTTTGTAGTGCGTATCTATGAATCAACCGCATTTCAGCCTTTTAGTCTATCCGCATTCTAAGAAAATGCATCGATAAAGCAATATATCGACATATAAGAGCCGATCATATAGCATAAAACTAGAAGTTGTTTTAATAATATGTAATTATGCTAATAAATCTCGATATCTAGGATATGCAGCCATTCTGTGTGTACATCTCTATCATTCGTGTTAGGAACAATAAATATTATTAAGATATGACAAATCTTCAATATCAACTCAAAAGCGAATTTGAATGATATCGTATTAAAACAACGATTGTGAATGGGTTTGGGGTAAATTCATTTCAGTTTATTATGTTTTTGTTATTGGCAAGTTATTTCATTATCAAATTGTACCGCTGGAAAGGAGGCTGATCTGACTATTTTGAATAATCCACCTAACCTATCTTGCAAGTGGAAATATATTTAATTAGTTTAAATCCTGTCTCATTCTGGGAAAAGTTAAACAACCAGCCTCTTCGAGGTGATTACGTGAATCAAAAGGCGGACGTTAACTTTCTCACGGACATGACAAAAACTGTCCGCTCCGCCCCATAGTTTTTATCAAGTTCATTCAAAAGAGTTTATTCTTCTGTATATAGTCTTATCCGATAACAAAAAAAAAGTTTAAAACTTCTTGCACTCAGTTTAATAAGAACCAATGACGCAGGTCAAAGGGCTATTCATTTGTTAACCGGGCTAAGATACATTCATCTTAATAAATATATTAATTTCTTCATTTTCCGAAACCGAAACCTCTCTTGCCAGATGTAAATGTTGAATCCTTATAAATTCTATGAGAAGTAAGAAAACCGTTATTAACAAAGTAATAACGGAAATTGAAAACCTGGGACTACCAATATGCTTAGTTAGGGCCAGACCTCTCTTATATAAGAGAACATAAAATGAGTACAAATATAAGAAAACTATAAAAAATATTGTTAATGAAAAACATATATGAATATAATAATTTAAAATAAGCGTATAAAATTGATCTGTATTGAAAAAAAAAGAAACATCAAAATATTTCTAGGCTTAATGATTGATGTATTAGCACTACACTTCTCATAATAATCATGATTAACGTAACAAAAACATTGGCTTAATGATTAACTTTTTAATATTGATACTGTATTTTACATTAATATTATATTATTCATCATGTCAGAGGAGATATTAACTGCGTCCTTTGAAGTGCACTGTAGTTGTGTAGCGTTGATAATATTGTTAGGATCGTTCACAAACGGTTTGCTTTTATTTATCTATTTCAAAGCTAAAGAAAGAAAATATATTGGTCATGTCTATTTAGTTACTCTGGCTATACTTGATCAAACAGCCTGCATTACATCCATTTCAATACCTATTCTGAAACTTACATTTGAAAACGGCCCTGATATTACATGTATTTTCTTGCCAATACTTTTAGCTTCATAAGAAGCTTCATCCGTATTAACAACTTGAATTTGCCATGTCTCATGGCAATAGATACATTTTGGACAGTTTTTAAACCGTTTACATACAAACATTTATAGCTCATGCAAAAACAATAATCGCAATATTCGTTGCATTGAGTCTGATTGAAATAATTTCGTTTGCTATTCTGCCCCGATCAGTTATATTAATATTAATTGCGTTTCACGGGTTACTTGGATTGCTAACCATTTGCACAGTTTATCCCGTGATAGCATACCGGTTATATATTCGGGATAAGCAAAGGATATAAGATAAACGTCATCAAACTCTAGGCAATATAACAACTGGCCAGAGTCAAAGGTATGTATTGTATTTTTTTTTAAATTATAGAGGATATTCATTAGACAAAGTAGCCACTCTTAATTCTTATTTTAATTTAATTTACTGATCATCAATGGAACATGAAATGTAAAATATATAATTAACGGAGGGATTTACTAAATATTTTTTTATATAAAGAGAGACATAAAATCACAGAATAAAGTCATGTTATCGATTTAAATTGTATTAAGTTTAATACGGTCAATTTTGTTTTCATACTTATAAAAACAAAACATTTTTTGTATTATCATTTTTTTTGTTGCGAAATCGGTTATTAAATTACTCTAAATAATTCATGAATTAAAATGTTAAACGTTTTAAAAATGTTTTAGTCCTTAAAATATCAGCTACATCTGGTGTTTTGCTTTATAAAAATGTTGATTACGAACACAAACAATATAACATTAAATTTTCTAATTTGATTACGAATCTAATATATATAATATTGCATTAAGGAAAAATAGCTAAATGCGTTTTAATACAAGTAGCAAAGAAAGAAAATGATAATTTTATTTGAAATATACAAATACAATATAAATATTTATAAATGTTGATAAAGTGATGATGCGATAAGCCGTTTATAACCAATTAGAATATGATTAATAAGTCGCAACACAATTATGTGTATAAACACGTAGCGATCTCAAAACCATATTTTATTAGGAAATATTTATTTTTCAAATACAAAGAATAATGAAAGTAGAGTATTTTGCCTTTACCGTCTTAAATTTTCAGATTAATTAAAAAAAACAACAATATATAAAATAATGATCGAAACACAGGGGTTAAACCCAACATTTTCAAAACGCCATAATGCGGCATAATTTAGTGGAGAGATAGAGTGACAATAATTTGTGAATGTGTTAATGGTTGCCATTCAAAATTACCGATTTTCATCATGTTTATGTCATTTAGTATTCAATCAAAAATAATTTAGAAAATATATTTATTTTCAAAAAAAAAATATCGCTAAATGGTTAAAAAAAAGATAATTATCGACGAAATCGTATATAGCGATCGCGATCAGGCAACCATTGTTTATGTTGTTATATAGCATGGCTTGTGCGTATTATATGGTGAAGAACAGTGGTGATATAACTAATAACACATTGACATCACTGTCTGCAGTTGTGTTATTTTCATGTAACGGCCACTGGCCACTGTTAGACCTATAAATTTATGGATATTTCTAAAATAAAAGAGCCCTGCGATATATAATATAACTAACACTTTCTCGCCGATATGAAAAATATCTCGAGGCGAAGCCGAGAGATATTTTTCATAGCGGCTCGAAAGTGTTAGTTATCCTATATGTAAAACGCATTCCTCGTTAAAATGTTTATATAAATGATTATAATAATATAATAATATAATGTTATATAATACATACATACATACATATAAGTATTTATAGAGCGCGTTATAAGTAAACTATCTAAGCGCATACCTAACATTTTAAGACGAAGCCTTAATAATTTAATAACATTTATCTATAACTTTTACTAAAAAGGAACGTTTTGAGTTTTCTTTTAAAATCATTGACATTTTCGCACTTTTTAACAGCGAGAGGCAGAGAATTCCATACTCTAGGTCCACTTCGAGAGAAGGCTCGACGACAACATTTTTCTAGATTGAACTTAGGTTCGATTAACAGTAGATTATCTCTTGATCTGAGGTTTCTTTCAGGTTTATAGAAAACCAACAGGTCTCGCAAATATTGAGGACCATCGCAATACAATGCTTTGTACACAAGCAAAGCTATTTTGAATTCAATACGCTCTTGAATTATTAGCCAGTGGAGAGCTTTTAATACTGGTGTAATGTGATTATATGGTCTTGACCCAGATACTACACGAGCTGCTGCATTTAGAACCCTTTGCAATTTTGACAATTCAAGATCTGGTCCATATGAGAGCGGGCATCCGCTCGGTTTAGAAGCTGTCCGTCGTCCGCGTAGAAACTATGAAACAAGTCGAACGCACTTATCACTCTGCCCGCAGGGCGGGTGTATTGCTTATACGCCTTTGCGCTATACATAGACCCCTGGGGTGCACCGCAGCTAATATCCACTGGATCGGATAGAACGTCCTGAATTTTCACCCTTTGGGAACGGTTTCTGCAATACGATTCAAACCAGTCACTCGCTTTTCCGCCAACACCGAACGATCGCCTGAGTATCGTTAAGAGAATATCGTAGTCCACTGTGTCGATTGCGGCTGAATTGTCTAGTAGACAAAGAAAAGTCACTTGCCTACTATCCATCGCCATTAGGACCTCTTCGAATATTCTCACCAACGCAGTTTCCGTTCCACATCCAGACCGATATCCAGACTGCATAGGGTCGGCTAGGTTGTGATCGTCGATATATTTATCGAGCTGGCACGAAGCCGCTTTTTCAGTTAGCTTTGAAATGTAGCTAAGGTTGCTGACCGGCCGATAGTTTTTAGGAATTTTGTCTAAAGAGGGCTTTTTGAGGAGGGGTGTTACGATTGCCTCTTTGAATGTGTTGGGAAATACCCCTGTTGTTAGAGAAGTATTGATGATTTTCGATATAATAGGCGCCAGTTCGGAAGCACATTGTTTCAATAACGATGTTGGTATTGGGTCTAACATTGATGCTTTAGACCGTGAACCTCGTATCATAGATACCACATCATCTATCCGGAGCTCTTTGAAACTAGAGAAAGAGCATGAGCCATCGAAGTAGTCATACTCAAAGGCGTTCCCGTTATCGCTGAATGACTCGCGAAATTTCGCTATTTTGTCCGTGAAATATTTGCCGAAAATGTTTGCTAAGGTAATACTAGATGCATGGGTCGGTAGGGGATTGTTCTTCTTCTTGTTCTGTAGAGAATTCAGTACCTTGTATAGTTTACCTTGGTCCTTTTTGTTGCTCGATACAAGGTTACTATAGTAGGAGGTTTTCGAAGTATCCACACTCTTAAAATACAGGTTCTCCGAGTTCTTAAAGTCCGCTTTTATCTCGCGAAATTTCGGATGATTTGGAGGAATTTTACGCATTTTACGCTCTTTTTGACGACTAGCTCTCGTAATTCGGTGGTGTACCAAGGCTGCCTTAGCCTTGGTTTTAGCGTTTTCACTGTTTCCGGAGCGTGTTTGTCCAGTATGGATCGTAGAGTTACATTATATTCAGTGACAATCTCGTCTAATGGTTTCTCAAAGGTTGCTATTTCATTTAATTTAGAATTGAGTGTATCCCTTCGAAAAGAGTCCAAGTCAATATCGTTCAATTTTCGGCATTTAACACTTTTTTATCGGTTTTATCCGTTCCAATATCTAAACAGCATTTAACCAAAAAATGGTCCGAAATGAGGCTTTGTACCGTTATCTTTTGTGTTATGACTGAATCATTTTCCGCACTGATAACTAAGTCCAAGACATGGCCGTCGATGTGCGTAAAATCCTGTACATGTTGTTTAAGAGCGAAAATGCATAATAAATCCATGAATTTGAGCACCTTTTTATCGGTGGTTTTATCCATAGCGATATTGAAATCACCAACTATCTGCACTTTGTCAGTGGAAAAAATTTGAGTTTCGAGGAGAGTTGCAAATTCGTCTATAAACTTATCCTGCGATGTGGATGGTGGTCTGTACACTTCTATCGAGCGAATGGACCCTGATCGTGTCGATAGTCGCAAAACATCATGCTCAAAAGACGAGTAATCCATTGTAGATAGATGTTTTGGGCTCATTGAATTTCTGCAAATAATAGCGAAGCCACCTCCTCTGCCCGTTTTTCTATCTTTTCTAATGCATTGGTAGTCATCTGGAGTGATTTCGGGAACGATATGATCGTCGTTTTCGCCACGCCAAGTCTCCGTCACGGCCAATACATCCAGATTGTATTGATAAAGAGTATCTGTAATTTTGGAGGTTTTATTCCGAACCGAGCGTGCGTTGATAAGGCCGAAATTTGAAAGTAAATGATCATCTCTGTTTTGCTTTACAGTTATAAGATTGTCAAAATTGACGCACCGCCCAAGCGAATCAGCTGTTTTTTGTTTATTTGGCCTATTTAAAACCTCTATTGGTGACACAGTTATGAGGTTTTCCCTTCCTCTTCTATTGACGTTACACCTATTCACTTTACGATTTGACACAATGGTTTCTATAGACCTTTGAACAAAGTCATACTGGTATTCCAATTGGCAAACCATGATTAATGCTAATAGTAATGACCGAACAATTGACATGTTCTATCCAAATACAAGTACTTATAGTCAATGTTTATAATACTTAGCAAAATTTGTGTTCAAAATGATATCAAAGTCCTTTTTTGACAAATATTCCTTTTACTAAAATAACTGCTTTACTTTATTCACAATTTATTTATAGAACAATAAACACTAAAATTAATCCGTGTTACAAATATATCCTAGTAAAAATAGTCTTTTTCAACAATTAAATATTTGTGCTTGTACCACATTCGGCATAACAATGCTTTAACAAGTATGATAGATGTATAACAATAATAATAGATGTATATCATCTTGACAAATAAAAATGGTAGCAACCATTTAAACATTCACTTAATAATGAAACTATAGGACTGTAATCAACTTTACAGTGGTATGGCAATTTGGGATTTTTGATTTTGACCCTTAAGGGCTTCAGGTGATTATTTTAGATATACAATGGTCTTAATATGCCAGCAAAAAATAACAATATACTCAATTTTTAAATTATTAAGTTCGGACATTTTTCAAAACAATTGTGGACCATTTCAAAGACGAAGATAAGTGATTTTGACGCTCAGTATAAATACTGTGCAAAAGTAGGTGCGACCTGTTTGTAATCAATTTTAATATTGATATGATAAATACGCGTGAATGAAAGTTAAACCATTTGATTAAGAATTTATGCGATGTTACTTCGATATACATGCCAAACATAGCTACAGAATAAAGGGCGGGAACGGAATAGTTGCTCCTATTTATATAGCAATATCAACAAATAGATTTGTGAAAATTATTTTACACACATCAGGATATCCTTATTAATTGAAGGGCTCCGTGCAACAATGTGTTAAGTCGACTCAACATGTTTCGCTAAAATTTATGGCAAAGTGCCAAGTATAAACTAATCCATGTTATATACTTGGGTTATTATAAAATATCAGTGTGATCATTATTATTTCATCCTTTGGCTGCTTGCCAATCCTAATATAAATGATCATTTAACAAACATTCA
>LQRL01071749.1:0-10779 GCA_001703475.1 Hydroides elegans
TCATGAGGATAATATACGGGGATATCACATACACCGAAGCCCTCCAGATAAGTCGCATACCATCACTAGAAGAAAGGAGAGAAACACTCACAAAGAATTTCTTCAGATACATACAACGAAAGGACGACAAATTGAATAAACTATTATCGTCGGAAACCAATAATAGCCATGATACTAGAAAAAGATATAAATATAAATTACCACAATGTAAAACATCGCGTTTTAGAAATAGCTTTATCCCATACTGTTTATTCAAATTTCAATGAACTTGAGTACCACACTTAGTGAATGATTTTGCATTTGAATGAATGATTATACATGATAAAAATACTATATCACATGTATCGATCTCTATTATTGTTATCCAACAGTAATCGCTTTATTGTTGCAAATAAACATGATCTTATCTTATCTTATCTTATCTTAATTTTGCCTTGATAAGCCAGTTCGACATATCGTACAAAACAGACTGCATATTCACGTTGAGCTTATTGGCCACTTGCTCTTGCAGTTAGTTTTATATTTTCCATAACGACTTGTTACAAAATGGCGTCGATTTTTGCTTCCTCTTAATTAATGTACTTATATCTTACTATTTTAACCATTTTCATTTCATTTGAATAACAAAAATAATGTCTTATAGGTTGTGAAATTTATTCCATATTTCAGATATATCGTATTGTTATGTACTGACTAGAATCTGATGGTTCTTATTTTATCGCCCATTAAAAAAACGCTCGTATCGAAATTCTAATCTGTCCAAATAGTTTCCCAAAATAGCATAGATATTTCCGAAATGAGATGTGCTCATTTTTCTTCATCATTCTCTAGGTGGGTTTTATACAGACAAGTTAGAATTTGGACCCGACGTTAATATTAATTTTGCCTTGATAAGCCAGTTCGACATATCGTACGAGTAATTTTGTTTCCTCAAATTGTCGATATTCCTACGAACCCACAACACACTACTTCGACAGGGTAGCACCAAACAGACCATCCTTTCTCCCTACAACTTGCACACAGGTCACTATATTTCAGGTTCTTTCTTTCATATTCCTCATCCATCCTTGATTCTCATGGAACTGTTAATTCTATCATGATCAGTAGCTTCATTGCGGTTGAGAACATTACCATATCTGGTCTTAATCGGGTTACTATCTCAAAGGGGAAGACGAGTCGCTTATCGAGGTCCACTCGTAAATCCCAATCGTTCGCTCTGTTTAATAAGCCAACGCTTTGCGGGCTGTTTGTCCAGCTTTTACGAATCGCGTTCCCTCCTATTTCTCTATTTTGACTCGCTTTTATTTGTATTTACCCTTTTGTGCTCTAAATGGTGGCCTAGTTCGTATGACCATATCGTGCCACTACGTGAATCGTTGTTGAGTAAGCGCTGTTTTGCTTGAGGATAGAATGTGCTCCAAATGACAGGGCTCACTACAGAGTCCGCATTTAGCGTCATCACTCTTTCCCCATCGCATGAGATTTGTCGGTGTCGGTAATAGGTCATGTGTCGAGCGGATTGTGAACTGGATTCGTATGGACTCCATTTTCCACAATGTTTTGGTTAAAGTCTAAAATTAAAAACCCGCTGTGTAGATGTGTCTTTGATAGTTTGAGCCAGATTCGTATTACCAACAGCGGGCCCTTCTTTGTAGTAACTGACAAAATACAAGGAACACAATGTGAACCCGAGACGCTATGTACCAACGAGATATGTTTTGACCTTATTATCTTTCATATTTACTATTTTGTGGTGGTTTTAATACAAAATTAGGTTAATCTAATAGTTTACATAGTATAAAAAATATGAGCTTCGTTTTACTCGCCGTAAAAAAAAAGAAAAAAAAATGTTCTTTGAATTTTGTCGCATGTGTTCATAGCATCTTATGTTCATTGACGCCATTTAACAAAGTAAGCTAAAGTAATAGTGGCCATATATCTTTCATTTGAGACTAAAAGTATTAACATTTACTTTATATAACTCATTAATCTTCACTTAGATCACCCAAAGCTAAAGAGTTAGGCATAAGCGTTGAACACATACAACATGGCTGGATTAAGTACCCGAGAAGCTGACGAGACAGAAGACAAATCACAAGGCGGTGATTGCACAATCAAAGCGGATAATGAACGTTTAAGAGAACCCGAAGAAGAAGAAGAAGAACCCGCTTTGCAATCCGCTACCACGCGCCAACGCGCACGCATAAACGAACAAGTCCATAGACTCTTGCAAGATGCCATTGCCACACAGGCTCGATTCTTGGATTTGTCAAGAAAAGGTCTCAAGACAATACCACCTGAGTTGTTAGAATTGCCAAGTTTGCAGGTAAGGGTCAAGTAAGTCACGTTTGGTTTTTGAAAAGAAAATAATGGGTTTCATTTGTGCAATTTACAACATATCTCAGATATATGTGCCATTATTAAAGCCCATTGCTCGTATATATGATTTTTTATTATTTGTTATTAACGTGTTTTATCCGTCTAAAAAAAAATGGTTAATTGATTTTTTTTTTTCAAAATATCACAAACCCATGTGGCTCAATATATGACAATGATATCTTTGTAGAATCTATACCTTGAAGGAAATCAACTAGTCAGTTTACCAGAGAACTTCTTTGACTGTCTTCCAAATTTACAATGGCTGGATTTGCGGTCAAATTATTTAGCTTCCATACCAAGTACCTATATTGGCAGACATCAGAATTTGAAAAATCTACTGCTCGAAAGCAATGAGCTCAGAACTCTTCCCTTGGAATTAGGTAACAACTTTTATCTGTACTTTTGAATATGCATATTAAAAAATGTATAAAATGTAGTTATTAATAATACATACAAATACATTTTATTATTATTTATTCGGAGCATGCAATCGAAAATTCTGTCTCTTTCAGTTTACCCATGTTACCCATTCAACTTAAATCATGTGTTAAAACTAATACACATGTAATAATTTATTATTGGACTTTTGACAACGACATTTAAAGTTCACCTGAAATTCTCTATAGGAATGGCAACAACTTGAACAACATCTTTCTGAGAATTCGATTGTCAACACATGGTTACCCTTATCCTAACTTGAATAATTATATCCCAATACTCTATAGATCTATAGCTACTTGCATAAATGTATATCACAGAAAAATATATCTGTATTCCAGGTCTTGTCAGCTCTTTGATTGGCTTAAACATCGCAAACAATCCTTTGGACTTTCCACCACAAGAAATAATTGAAGGTGGCACTCAGAATATTTTAGCATTCTTCCGGGAAATGCTAAGGGCCAAAAGCCAAGGCCGTGCTTTACCAGGTTAGTTTTAAAACGTTTGGAGTCCTAGTTGTAGATGAATCAAGCGAAATTTGTATTTATATTTGATTCGATGAAAATCGTAGTATCGCAAATGTTAGGTTGATGAACATTTTCGCAAAATATGCAAACCATAAAATTGTGACTATCTTGGTGAAAATTTGGTTTAATTTTCAAGAAATACTGCTGGTTTATTTTATTTTTTCGATACAAATTTATTTGCAATTTGCCGCAGATGATCGTACTCGTGTTCTCATATTTATTAACGAATTGAAATCATTCCATTATTATCCAACTTCTTAAACAATCTATTAACTGATCTTATCTATTTATTTGGTAAAGAAGAAGACGTTTCGCATCTTCCGTTACGACGGCATAAGAAGGCGTTTAGTGGTCAGATTAGTTCTAAGGCTAAATAATGAGCTATTTTGTATTCAGATCAAATTATAACCCTGCACGTTTCCCCCTTGTTAAGTCATATAAACAAGCCACTTTGACATATACTTGCTTCATTTCATTGCATTATCTCATTATTTTCATCCTACTAAATTATCCACAATTCTGATAATGATGCCTATTTTGTTCCGGTTGACTTGAAAGAAAGCCGACTGATTCGAGTTATTTATACTTTTGACCCAGTCGTTATATTATCTTTTTCTGATATCCATATTCAACATATCGTTGAAAATCAGTTACGATTATTAAGGCTTATCAATTAATCATTTAAATAAGAGTTATGATTTGGCACTTATATTTTACTTAATATATATCATAACGGATAACAGAAGTTATACAATAATTAAGTTTTCTTCTCTGTTCCCACAAAGTTGAGTTATACGTGTTAATCATTCCGTTTTTATTTCCGCATTTCATTTAATGAAATTTATGTTTCATATATCCTTTAACATGAATTGTGGTTATCGAAATATTATGGTTTTCTTCAAATATTTTTTTTCAAAGATACGCGGTTCAAACCTCGAGTTCTTTTTTGCTAAATTTTACCACTTGATCGTATAGGCGACATACAATTACCTGCTGAACTTCAAATCGATGGAACAGACTGTAAGTTACGAGTGATTTTAGATGATCGTGAATATTAAAATGTACTAGACTTGGTTTTACTTGCTTTTTCCTGTTGGATGCAAGATTACGAAAACTATCTTGCGACTGGTTTTTATTTTGTATTGAAACAACTAACCCATTTAGACTAGCGTATACTTAATTCAAGATGAACTAAGGAAAAATATATCTGGTTGACGAGCTTTTGTTTCTTAAGGGAGTTTTCATTGTAGTTTATATAAAGGGATGTAGAGGAAGAATGGTTGAAGATGCTGGTACAAGACTTTTTTTCAGATTCAGCTAATGTTCTTAATATACTCAATAGACAGTGCCCATAGAATTGTTTAAAATGTCAAGTTGATATTTTTATATAATTGGTCCGTCATGTACTGTCGTTTAACAGATGTCACATGGAAAAAATCATATATATATATATGATATTAAGGAAACCATTTCGTCGCCAAAGATACTAATAATCACGTGACCACATGACCTTGTTTACTTGGTGATTACTGGGAAATACACATGTTTTCGCTTTTATGCCGCCCTGATTTCTAGGATATTCACGTCTTTTGCTTTTATCTCACCCCATTTCATTCTCATCATGAAAACCATCATTGTAGTTTATTCCTAGGGGCAAGGCCGTGATGGCATTCAAAACACATAATAGTCATTGGATGGGATGGGGGGAGGGGGGAGGGTGATTACCAATGGCATTGAGAGCTGAGAGGGTGTTAGTATATGCCCGGCTTTTATGACAGGGTTGACACAAATGGGTTGAAGATAATTTGCAGATGCAGTTTGTTACATCATCATGTTTTACCAAATAGCTTGCCATTATTTTATTCTGGAGTAAATATATCCTGTACCCAATAACAAACACATTATTCATCTGGGACTTTCCTATTATAGTGTTCGATTTGGGGTTCGGTTATATGAAAAAAAAAACGCATTATGAATTTTTCCTACATAAATTAAACGCGAGTCGATTAAATATGCATTCACCCAATAAAGCAAGTTCTTAGATCTAAGTACGACTCCGCCACAAATCGATAGATTCATTTATTATACATTTTTCCACATGACTAAATATTTAGTAGTTGAGGATATTGGACAATTTTCTGGGAATTCCTTTTCCTTATGGTAGAGGGTTTCGATTCATTTTGAAGATATACAATATTTTACTATTTATATTTGTTTTGTTGCATTTTTTGTTTGATAGATTTTAGTCGCTGCTGAAATGATGGAACATAACTAATTTTCAATTATTGCAGCACTGAATATGCGTAACCGCGCACATGTCTTAATTTTGTTGTTGCTCATATAAAACATTATGTGATGTTTTGCTGTGAACGTTTGGCTATGGCTCATATTGATCGGGAAGCAATATTAAATCTAAACCTCAAACATTGGTTTCAATACAAGAAGCGTTTATTGTGAACCCAAATTTTAATTTGAATAAACTCTTTAGATATTACACGTGTTCAGTGCGACCGTTTCATTTTTTTTTCTTCAAAATATTGTTTTATTTTCCAACCACAACTTGTTTGTTAAAAGAGTATAGAGGTTTTTATGAATCAATCATGAGAAAAAAACTGATTTTAAATCTATTATAATTTTGGAACAGGCTTTAGTCAAACGATTACCAAATCAAGCTTTGCTTTGAATTCCCCTAACAAAGTTTTGAGTACTTTCATTTACTACTTATGGAGTTTAAAATTGTATGACTATTTATACAGAATGAAATTTCTAAAAAAAAAGTTAAACATATAAAAAAACAATAATTCAAAGAGGCTTATACATGTAAATCATTTTTTTTGTGTATTGATAAAACGAACCATTTGATATGAACGGTAAATCTTGCTGTACCAAATTTATATTTGACCCTCAGCTGAATACATTTGTAATTCCTTATGGTTGTTTTGTATAGAGAATACCATTTGATTGTACATTGTAGATTGCACATATTTCCCAGAAGTGTCATCTACAAATAAACCGGATGGACCGGCCATCTTTGCAGCGCCCAAATAAATTCAATACTAAAATTCCCCACAAAATAATGCAGTTATACCATTTTACATAACATCTGATTTTTTAGTGTCACGCTTGGATGAATTCACTGGTCATGGAGATACCATGTCAACCGATTCAGAAGAAGGTCACGGTCACTCGTTCAACCGCGGAATGCCCATGTCCAATATGCTCAAGGTAGTTAATAAACACATTTTTTCTTTAAAGCGAGATTATATGGTTCAATTTTGCAAGGTTTAATGAAACCATCCAATTTTAGCATAACGTCATGTGTGAAAAAAACTATCCAGTGCTCTCAATGTAGATAGATTAATCCATACTTTCTTTCTTAGCAATAAATAAAATGTCGTTTATTGTTTTCGGACAGTCTTGTTTCAAATAGAATTCTATGGATTGTCAAATCTTTTTCGACAAATTAATCTGTTTTGATTTCGGCAAATAAAATCTTTCTGTTCGAAACCAAAATAATATTTCCGGGACAGCAACGGGATAATGACCAGTTCTGTTTGTTTGTCTATTTTGTTCATAGATTTATTTCAGCAAATATGTAGTTTAGGTTTGCTAAAATGAAAAGTCTCATGAATCCAAACAAAAACTATTTTACTGGAATAGCAAATGGAATGATGATCAGTTCCGTTTATTTACGCTATCGATCCCCCAACAGATTCCCCTCGTAATGAACCCTATAATGACTTCCTTAATGGGCGTAATTCAGCGGCAAATATGACATGTGTTGGCATCTTAATCTCTTATTTCTATCCGCGATGAAATCTGTGTAATAGCCTATTTGGACCATAACCGCTTTCCCCATTAATTTTTCCGCGCCATATTTACTGGTACAAGGTAAATTGGGACTGGTGGGGAATCTGCAATATGCATATAGATTTGCGGTTTCGTAGCGCCTAGTTATAGCTGAGTTTTAAAAACAGAAAGAAGTTCGTTTACTAAGGGTTTATATTTAAGATAATGGGTTGTTAGCAGAGAAGATTTACAGAAATTCAACGTTTATTATGACTGTCGTGTTTGCGTGTTTTTCTTCATTTTTTTTTTCAACTGCTTATCACATAAAAAATGTAAACTGCATTATAAATCCACATCGTAGACCATTATCCAACCGAAACCAGATAAAAAGCTTGTACCAGAAGTCTTGATTAGATAATTGACATTCCCTTCCCTGCACATAGTACGGCCACCAAGCTACAGAGGAAAAAGGTGTCCCTCATAAGTTAATTAAGCTAATGGATTTATGATGAAAAACGTGTCCTTATAGTCAGTACAGCTAAGGTCATTTTCATAAGTACCAGCATGGAAGGTGACGGGACCACTTGTCCCTTTTACTCATCCAGGGTATTACTCCGCGTCCATAGTAGGATACCCCGTGAGAAAACCCAGTGGAAAACATGGCTCTATTGCCTTGACTATGCTTATAACGGAAGGAAAGGTAGTAGAATTTTGCTTATGAACCTCAAAACAGCACTTTTTTCCGAGGATTCACTCCGCGTCTTTTGTAGGACACCCTACGGAACTACTTTTGTGCAGAATGGAATTAATTTCTTTTTATGTATAAACACTGAATGAGTAGGAGTATTCGAAAACTATTTCAAAAGGGTGCTCACTTTTGATAACAATTTTGTTTTTATTTACATGTATCTAAAACCGGAATAGAAAACATCTCTTAAAAATTCAAAGTGGTTAGATGTGTAATACACCTGTAATTTGCCCTAAACATGTTCTTATAAAACGATGAATGCTATTACAATTCATTCGATATAGTTTATCTATTTTCATATGCTGCTAAACAAAAAAATAATTAAAATGTGTTTTCACAGTACCTAGTGTTTGCGAGTCACCTTGATGATTTTGTGACACATTTTTGAGAAACCAGTCATGGGATGCTGTTCATCCATTAATTAGCGATAAATTAATAGTTCTCTCGTTTTAAGTTTCAGGCAGAGCATAAAATATTTCCAAAGCAGTATTTTATATAAAGTCTTATCTTAAAACATGCAACCTAAGCATTATAGTTTGTCGCTTATTTTTCATGTTGCATGAAAGCATGCCACTTTCTTAGCTTGCCTGATAACTGGATCTAATAATGTCGTGTTTACCAAGTCCAGGTCAGACGTTTGTGATCTCTTTTTTTTCAAGATTTGAGACGATTCAAATCTGACAGTTTTTTTTCTGCATACAGGAATTTAATTGATTCCCGATATTTTTCCCCATCACAAACAGTCAATGCCAACCAAAGATTCGCGAGCGGCCATGTTCGCCAGCAATGAAGACCTAGACCTTGTCGGGCCGGTACCCCAGTCGGCCTCACTACATAAACCGGTCAGCTATCAGGAAATAAGGCAGATGCAGATGGACCGACTGGAAAAGGCCGGTGTACTGCAGCCGACGGCCGGCAAAGGTGGCAAAAAGCATGGGGCCGAAGGTCACAAGTAAGTGTATTTTGTTTTGTTTCAAGTATAATGTGTGATGGTATTGGCGGAACTGTCTTTAGTTTTCAATTATTCGACATGCATGTAACAGATGGGACAACCAAGTTTGAAAGGTAGCGGGTTAAATTGAGATATTTAATCGCAGGAGCTAGTTTGAAATGACAACGTTTGGTATTATATATCGTGTTTTGGCCTTGTTCTTAATATTTTTATTTCGTTTCATTAATGGTTCCCCTGCTCATCATAAAGATGCGCTTAGATAAAAAAAAAGCTATACAGTTTTTGGAATACTCATGCTGTTTCCTTTAGCTGACTTTCTATTTATATCTTAAAGAAATGAGTGGTTTTTTTTTTAATCTCCAATAAGATGAGTGCTCATTGTCTCGTCATTTGTTAAGTGCAAGCACCGGCTGGCATTTCAGAAGAAGCTCTTACATTTAATTAATGATTCATTCTTAAAACCTTTATGGACAAAAATATGCACTCGTTTTATAGCAATTAGAACAGCCAAATCAAAAAGGTTTTGTTTTCAGTTTTTGGAATGAACTTCAAGGAAAAACACACTTTACAGCCAAATTTCTTTAAACGTACATACAATTAATGTTGAGATGGTTTTATATAATTTCCTAGAATTTTCTTTTCATTCCAAAGAAAGACGCATTTTTCATTCGAAAATGCTTATTCTTTAAGTAGGTTTTTTTTTAGACAGTTTCCATGTGATCGCTTTTTTTTTTGAAAGATTTGAAAAGGAAATACAATGTAATAAAAAGCGCTATGTCTGTCAACAAGCAGTTCATTCCTGTCCAAAAAGAACATTATTAAATTCATGTATAATCCCTTATTATCCTTTCCTCCTTTCTATTTTTCGTCCCAACAGAAAACCGCGCAAAGGCAGCAAGGGCAGTCGCAAAACCATTGACATTTACCCAGATGCCCCGGGTCCCGACCTAATCGAACAGCGCTATATTGAAGAGCGTCGACTCGCACGCCTTAAGGATCTCAAAGAGAAACAAGATCTCATCCTGCAACGACGCAAGTAGGTCACAACGAAAATCAAAATCCTCATAAGGACTTGAATGGTGCAATTAGTTGGCGATATCTAAAATGGGGATTAAGGGTACAAGTGGTTTCAGTATAGTTTAAATTGGGGAATGAGCTTTAAGGAAGTTAGGAACGCATGATCTCATCCTGCAACGACAGAGGTAGGTCATAACAGCGAAAAATCTATATTTGTACCCGAAAGGGGTTGAATTTGGGATGCTATAAATTGTCAAAGGGTTCCATAAAGGGTAATTTTGAGGGAAACTATTTTCAACATATATCGAAAATCTGCAACGACGAAAGTAGGTCACATCGAAAATCGAAAATTCTCGTAAGGACTTGAAGGGGGCCATTAAATTGACAAGGGGTAAAAGGGGGATTGTTTATAAAGGTGGCTTTCGTATATTTAAAAATAGTCAAGGGATTCAAAGAAAACGGACATCACAATTTATTGTACCAAAAAAGTTATAGGACCTTTTATTAGAGGGCTTTCAAATGGACATTTTAAGGAAAACTGGCATCAAGATACATAGAAATCATGCAACGACGAAAGTAGGTTATCGCAACGAAAAATCTATGTTTGTTAAAGAAAAGTAAATCATGAGGTCTTGCCATTTTTAGCCCCCAACCGGGGCCTAGGGGCCCGGAGGGGGCTATAGGAACGGCTTCATTTTTTACCCCAAAAAGTGACCAAAAAAAAGTTTCGTCAAGGCCTAGCACAAAAACGGTAGAATGTAGCTATAAACATGAGTGGGAAGAAATGTGTAAAATATATCAAGGTAGATGTGCGACCTTTTCATTTTAAAAAATGATGAATAATAAGTTCGGAATTTTGATTTTAAGATGATAATTTGCA
The DNA here is from genome assembly GCA_001703475.1 of Hydroides elegans. NCBI lineage: Eukaryota > Metazoa > Annelida > Polychaeta > Sabellida > Serpulidae > Hydroides > Hydroides elegans. The sequence goes on from LQRL01071749.1 coordinate 10,731, forward strand.
ACTTTTTTGGAGATATATGACGCGCACAATTATGACGCAACAATTATGT
>LQRL01071767.1:21336-42997 GCA_001703475.1 Hydroides elegans
AAAAATATTTAGTTACTTACTTCATTATGTGGTGTTCAATATATCATAGCATCTAAATAAGAAGTTAAAAATGCATATAAACTATCTTTTCATATGATTCAAGTGCTATGTAAATCAAGCTTTGTATTTGACTACGAGTTCGTGAAATGTTGAAATAGTCGCATTTATGTTGATCAGAACATAGCGAACGTACCGATTCAAGCTCCACTAATTACGAAGAAACTGCCTGTGAAAATCAAGCAACCCAGCTAGCTTGTCCAGGTGGAGGCACAGTGCATATAACATCAGTGTTTTACGGACGCAACGACACCATTACGTGCACAGAAAATGCAACTGGTATGGTTACAGTGGTATTTGCTTAAGCTTATTGTTGAATACAGATTATAATTGATTACTAAGGCTTTTATGTAAATAAAATATTAATTCATCGCATTTATAATCCAACTACAAATATTTTGTATTCAGCTCTACCTTTTTTAATACGTCAAATAATGTAGAAAATTATAAAGTTTACAAAATATCATTTCTTAGATCTCACAAATAACACGGATTGTGAATGTTCTGCTGAGGATGGTTGCACGATACGCGTTCTAGAGGCCTGTGAAAATCAGGAAAATTGCTGGGCAAATGCCACTGACTCATTTCTTGGTGTTGACATTTGTTCTGATACATCAAAGTATGTGTCCTTTTCTATATAAGATAAAATGCATTGTTTGTGTGAGTATTGAGTCCTCATGATGTTTGATATTTTCAATTTTGTGTATTTGATTTTTCCAACCATGTGATTTTCTAAAATGCTGCTGTGTAAATTTGCAGATATCTCAATATCGCATTCCAGTGTTGGAATTTAGTAGATTATCTGTCAACAACATCTATTCCTGAAGATGAAACCACTGTTTATGAGGTAAGTATTGTAGGCAGATAGATATATCCTATAGATAATAAGTATATATAATGTCACCTGTCGCTTTATACTAAACAATTAAATTTGTTCTGAGACATCCAGCATTTCGGTTAACCAAGTAACACGTGATAATCATTTAACACAATTTGATTATTTCCTCATTATACATAACCAACGCTAATAACATTTTACCTTACAAATGTTGTATTAGATATTTCTGATAATTATGTAACATGTGCTCAAAATTGCTGTAATAACAAATGTAACAATATAATTATTAGCTTCATTTTTTAACACATACACTTCGATATTATGTGACAGCAATTTAGCACGACCATAGGAAGTGAAAATGAACACACATCATTCATTGACTCAGAGGTATTTTATTTTTTTCCAGCAAACATTTTAGTGAGTTCAGAGTCTCTGTATCATATCAGTAATGAGCCCTTAAGACATAACGATTTATGAAAATACAAAATACTTCCTAAAACTAACATTAACATTCTACAAAAGTCAAATAACGCTGATTAATTTTATCTAACATCACATGAGCTCAACTAGATTTAACACAACGGACGTTACAACGATAAATGACCAACAGGTATATAAATAATTTACCTAATGAGTGTTGAGCAAACGCAGAATTACTATAAGAAATAAGCTGATAAAACATTTAGATTTTTTGCAATAAAAATATACTTCCTATACACTATAGCATCAACATTCTGCAAAATCAAATACCGTTTATTAATTTTATCTAACAGTACATGAGCTCAACTAGATTTGACACAACAGAAGTTACAACGCTAAATGATCAACAGGTATATAAATAATCAAACTTATATTTATATTTCTAGACAAAAAAACAACCGTTTCAAAGGGGCATTTATAAACATTTTGACTGCTTTTGGACAATGTATTATCATTTGTTGTGTTAATATCTATTGCTTATGGTCATTGCTTTTCATTACTCAAATTAATGCCTGATGCAAACGAATAATCAAATTAGTTCAAATGTTCAAATGTTGATTTTACCTTTTAAAAATAATACATTTAACAGATTTTGCTTTCAACTTATGAAGCAACTAATGAAAACACAATACTCTTAACAACACAACATGAGGTAGTGTATGCAAAAAATATGAATAAACGAAACGAAAATAAAGAAGATTTAAAATGTACATATAAATATTATTGCATTTCTCATCAAACAAAGCATAGCTGGAAAAGAGTGAATAATATAAGGAATCAAATAATTTCAGATATCTGCTATTGCTCATTATGACTTTGTTTACGGTATAAATGTAGCATTTCAATTTCAAACTAGTTGAACTGCGTTTACTTTCAGGACACGACGGAAGGGATCATTACTGAAGCCGTACCAACATCTGAGTATGAGGTATACGTAATCTTCTTTCTCAATTTTTAATAAAAAACATGCCTACTGGATAAGCTTGTTTAGCAGAATTTGCCATGTATTACCTTAATTGAAATGTAGCGTTTATCAACTGGGAATCGATTTATTGAAGATTACTATTTTAGCTTCTTTTTGATGCTAAAAACGCACGTTTGCTATTGGATAACACTGAATTCATTTTCTGTTCCATATACCTGATCTAACATCTTCATCATTTATGTAGAATAACTTATTACATTATGGCAGAAATTTGGCCCACTTTATTCATATTGCTACAATTTGCATTCAAACTTGATTGTTTATTATCAAGACCTTTACTTAATATTTAAAACTATCTTTTTAATAATTTCACTATACCATTTTATCTATTCTTATCTCTTTAAGGATCGAGAACCTTACAGGGATGATTATTTACAGGAAAATGACCTCTTAAGCTTACTAGCCGATGTTTCAATAGAAGAAAAACGAGAATGGGGATACAATATATCTGAAACTGTAGCGAATTGCAATTACTTTGGTCAATCTTGCAATGGATCGTGAGTCTCGCACATTATAGCCTAACCGGTCGACGACGTTATCAAAAAATAGATATGACATGTAGTTAAACATAATATATTGTTATATGCGCGATTATAAGGGTGTTTGACCATTTCTGAAATGGAACAACTCATCAAGGTCCCGTCTTAAACTGTATCGTTCCATTTGTCGAAATCAAAAATACTAATGCATGTTTTCAACTTAACAACAAAACGTTAAAGTAATATATGTTTTCTTGTAGCCACTTTACTGAATTCTTTGACGGAACCTTCGGGAATTGTTTTGTTTTCAATTCGGGTTGGAACTCGGATAAACTAATATCGGTTTCCAAAACAGGACCACAGCATGCCCTTCGATTATTGATAAAACTCAATCAACAAGACTATATTCCATTGATCGGCGAATCCGCTGGTGCTGTTGTAGTGGTACATCCCCAAAACAGATTTCCATTCCCGGAAGACGAGGGAATATTTGCTCTTCCAGGACGTATTAACTCCATTGGAACGAAAAAGGTGACTATAATATATGTAAATAGAATAATGATAATGATAGTAAAGCATATACTATTAAATATATACATGATTTTGAGGTTACACTTGGTAATGTTGCATAATAATAGAATATATAGTTTGTATAATTTGATTACAGATACAAATAAAAAGACTTGGTGGTAATTATGGTGATTGCAAATTCTACAAAGACACCAACAAGAAAATGAATGTCTTTGAGGAACATTACCCGGCTACCCGTTACAGTCGCACTGTAAGTGTTTAGTGCAGCTGTTTATTAACTCCTTATATCCTGACAATATGTTAAAAGTTATCATTTTTATCAGTTTTATAATTGCTTGAATTCATGCATTTTTAACTTTGGGATTGAAAAATTATATATATATATTCTTTGTATCAATTATAGGCATGTTTCAAAACATGTTATCAAAAACATGTGATCGAGCGATGCCATTGCGGTGATCCGGCATATCCGCTTACGGGAAAAGCATTCGGAAATGTAGATGTAAACGCATGTAGAGCTAGAAACATAACGGAAGACGATTGTGTTTATGGTGTAACTCTGGACTATATTAATGACCGACTGGATTGTGAATGCCATAATCCGTGCAAGTATGTTTTGAAAATGACATCAAATACCTTATATTTTTATTTACGCTACTACGTTCTTAGTTCACAAGTAAAAAATATTTTACATTTTACTAATGTATTGGAATGCCAAATCGAATCATAATTACATGTCTTTGGTATTTTCAGAGAAGAATATTACAAGTATTACTTGAGCAAATCTGTATGGCCCTCTGAAGCAGAAATACCATCATTTTTGTCCACATATAATGATGATATAGATATGTATCAGAACTTCACAGACGATCCCGAATTCTACAAAAGGAACTTTTTAATTGTTGAAGTGTTCTATGAATCTCTTCATCATCGCTATCTTGAGGAACGAGCTAAGTATCCTGTAAGACAGAGATAACGTTTGCGCACTTTTTAAGTTTAGTTTGGATAGTGTTAATTTTAAATAAATAAAACTATAGAAGGTTTAAAGGCTTGATAAACAGTTACTCCAAATATACATGCTCACAATAGTACGCAGTCAATATCAATTGTAATTTTGTTCAGTATAGTTATTTTGAAAATGATTATTTTCAGTACTACCTGTTTCTCTCGGATATTGGTTCCATACTTGGATTGTGGATCGGAATATCAGCTTTAACAATAGGAGAGTATATGGAACTATTTGTGGATGTTTTAGTATTGTCGGTGGCTAAAATAATAGGCGCCAGTAGAAGACGGAAAACTGAAACTGAAGTCACGCAAATTCGTGTAACACAGGCTTGTGAAAAAGATGACAACTATGATATAATAGCCATAAAGACATCAATCTTGCGCAATTCAAATAGAAGACTTGAATTACACCGTCCACCAATACACAAAAATAGAAAAGGTATTCATGAAAAAGACAATATCAAGTTTCCAAAAACAAATAGCATGAATAAGCAAAAACATATTCATAAAAGTGAGTTGGGTATTCCTATTGAATAAAAATAATAATGTAAGTGTTACCTTGGAATCAAATTGAGTTTTTAATTTTAGAAAGTCGATTCGAAAGATGAAGATATTGTTATATGTTTATTGAGCAGAAAATTATTGTAATAAGACCATATATTGAATCAAAGCACAGATGCTTATACTTTTATTTCTAATTAATAAAATTATATAGAAAAATAAGAACAAAGTCGTGCATAGAAAAGTGTCTTATATATTCATGTTTGTTTCATTTTAAGAGTAGCATTTTTAGTAGTGTAATTTTGCATGATGTCAAGCTCGTTCAACCTAAGCATCATCTAGATTGTTACTATATCAAAAAGGCATTTTTGTACAATTTCCAATAGTTTAAATGGCCAGTATCTTAACAATTTCTTTAAAATGCTAATCGAATTTTTATATTGCGTTTACCTCATAGTATTTGCATTTTTGTAGCGTATATTTTATATACATACTTACTATATATTATGAAATAAAATTAATGTTTAAGCACATTGACTCTGATATTTTTCATTCAACATTATGGTGCATGATTTACGGTTCCGTGTGACTATTTAAATGTAATGTGTATCACAAAAATAAAAGTATCGTTGCTTTTGATGCTATAGTTTTACCTGTTTGAACATTGATTTCAATTTTGCACCACAGCTCCATATGTACTAAGCTATGTTTTTTTTTGTATAGTTATAAGGGAAATGTGTGATTTCTTTGACATTGATATACAAATAAGATTTATTCAGTGCAATCCACAAATTGAATGACCTTATTCAAAATGTGAAATCGGTATCCATAATTCATAATTAAATATACCTATGCTCTAAACAAACATTAAGAATTGAGTGATTCATCTTATTAAAATCAGTTTATCCTCCGCACTGTTGCATTAGCGGTACCTAGAGCTTTAAACACAACACTAATGTATAATCCCACAGTTGTATGTTAAACGTGTTGACTTCTTACCATTCATGTCCAGGACTAGATAATGTTCCCTGACGTTAACTAGGTTCGCTAGGTTCACCAGTGAACCAGGTCAAATCTATGGTTCGCTACGTTCGCTTCGTTCACCAATGAACCGATTCGTGGTCCCGTTCGCTAGGTTCGCTAGGTTCACCAGTGCACGAAGCGAAAGAATTACATACATAATGATTGCGTCACAATACGTTTCCTAGCTAAATGTCATGTTATGTTTACGTCACAGCGTTAAGCATTCGTGACGCAATAAATAATCTGAATATTTACAGTGTTTTTCGGGTGTTTCTATAGAAAATATTATTACTCATTAATATTAAACAAGTTAAGATTCATTTTGAAAATAAAGTACTTATACATAACGTGAAGAAGAAGAATTAATATATATAATTAATATATCAGGCAATAGTAATAAAAGGATGTAAATTAAAGCACCTATCAACATGGTATACAGATGGTGTTTATGTCATTTTTTTATACACATTCAAATAGAATGTTTTAATGGTTGATTAAGTTTTTTTATGAATATTAAGCTGCGTAGACGAACATATTTAAATAAGTATACAGTAAATTTATAAAATATATGATATTTTCAATAACTTGATATATTGTCATACACCCATTATCAAATGCACATTCTATTGTACATTGTTTATTCAAGAAAAAAAGGTTTGTATCTGTTTAGTACATTGCATCAAACCCGTAATCAAATGTTTATGTTATCATGATGAAAAAAGACAAGAAAATGATTTGCAATTACGTGTTGGTGTGCATTTGAATAACATTTTATAAATAAAGACATATTCAACAATGATAAGAAGTAAAGTAAAATGAATACGAAGGAAAATAAGAAGGAAGACAAAAAAAGAAAATAGATTTCAAAAAATAGATTATGCTATATTTGTTTATTATATCTGACCCATATCCACCCCATATGTAAACAGATGGAGTTTCGAATATCCATGCCCTACATATTTCATATTTTTATAATTTTGAAATGATTTTATCATTCTTATTGAAAATCAAGACTTAGCCTCGAGTAACAAATTGGCCATACAAATACATTTTGTTTAATAAACCGCTACTGTACTACAATTCTATGGTGAACCTAGCAAACGTAGTGAACGGGTATTAGGCTACAATTCACTGGTAAAAATAGCGAACGTAGTGAACAGGTATTGTGCTACCATTCACTGGTGAACCTAGCGAACGTAGTGAACGGGTATTGTGCTTCCATTCACTGATGAACCTAGCGAACGTAGCGAACAGGTATTGTGCTACCATTCACTAGTGATACACCGAACATGCGCCACGCTTTTATATATATTCTATAAAAGTGTTTGGTGAACCTAGCGAGCATAAATTTACATACTTATAGATACAAAATGTACAAAAACACGTTGTAATCAGAAGTATCTTATCTATAGTTTAACCCAAATAAATTATCAAACCTCTTTCATTTAACGCAACTCTAGTGATTCACAGTTAGTTTTGAAGTGTGTTTGTTTCGGGATCTTCTTGCATGATTTTAATTAATAAAATGATGATAATGAAGGCAACACATTCAATGTCAATTTCTGAATTTATTCCTTTTGAAAATACAAATATCATCACACTCACAATAACAATTTCAAATCAAACACAGATCTATTTCTATATTTTCGTATAACTTGTCTCTTAACTTAATCGAATCGCAATCCCCCTTTCCATGTCGAGCTATGCCTTTTTAAATAAAATTCAACCTTCTGGAATGCGAGAGCCTGGATATTTAAATTTAATTGATATCAATGATTCTGTTGAAATGAAAACGACAGGGTGATGAGAATAGCAAATTTAGTGGTCAGAAACCGGTGCTCGACCCAGAACAATGTGACTGAAAGAGCAAATTCCATGTCAAACGAAGTACAAAACGTTATGCCTAGATTCAGTGGCGGAATCAAACAAAAGCCGAATGATAATAAAAGTAATAAAATATTTCGAACAATTTAGCTATCTTTACTTTTGCTAAGGGGTTTCTAATCATATTTTAACACATACGGCTTTAATAATACCTCAATTATAACTGATTTCTTATTTTACAACGATAATATAGATATTTCCTATCCCTTTATTTTCATTGATCAAACCCGTTGCTGAAGTCACATGACAAGTCAACGAGGCTTTAAGTGTAAACTCTATTTTGGGAATCTCTAAATATAAAATGACAGAGCAAAAACCCATAAGGATACCAATTTTGAACACAAAATACAAACTTAACTTTTGACAATCTGATGATTATTGAAGATTTATACGGCTTTTCTTAGTTCAGTAACTATATTTTAGTTAACATTTCGTACTATTTTAAGAAGAGCACATTGACTCGATAAATTAAAGTTTGATCAAGATCCAGAATTTGGAAACATAATATAAAATCTATCAACGATACACTAGTTTTAAAATTCGCAGTACGAAAAAAATAATGTTCGAGAGTTTCTAACTTAACTCTTCTTGATTGCTTTGGAATGAGATTTGGTGATTGTGTTCTCGTCCAGCGTACAATTAGTTTTTTTTAGATTGATTTGCTTTTATTCGTTCTACAAATTCATAAGATGTGTTATTGAAATGATTTTTGATATATTTGAAGCATCTTTGTGCTCTAGGTTCGGTCATTGGACAGACTATAAATTCCATTTGGAAATAGATATCCCCACATTTTAAACTTTTCTTTAATTTCATCATTAAATTTATTTTATATGAAACGGTACCAATTTATTAACTAAAATATCTGTAGAACCTTATTTCATATAATTTGCAGGACATGTGTGCATGCAAGACACTAAACGAAATATATTTAATACAGGAGTATCCAGCTATTTATTCGTTGAAATATCTATTCTGCTTGGATATTTTCCTTGCTGGCATTCTCACAGAAAAGAATAACTATCATAATTTCTTTTTTGTTTTATATCAGGAAACAAGGTCCATTAAATGCAATAATCAAATGAAATTAACTCAGCAAATTAGGACTTATACATAAGAATATACTAGTTTCTTTGTGAAATTTCAGATGGGCATGAAGCATTGAAATGTATCTATTTTTGCTGACACCGTTTTGCTCGCAACGATTTTCGGGTTTTCCTGACAGGCAAAAAAAAAACAATTTTCACTTAAAGGAATAATATTTCACCACTTTAAGCTGCGAACGAATTCGTTTCATAACAAAATAAGTCATATTAGAATTCATATTAGTCATGCGCTTCGAATTATTGAAGCAAATATTTCTATTTCGAACGAAATCGAAAGACTTACTTCAATAATTCGAAGCGCATTGCTTCACCGGAAATAATAAATCGCACAGAATTGTGGGAAGAAATTCCAGTCGTGAACGACAACAAAGTTAGTTTTTCTTTAATTTTCGGTCTTTTTATCTCATAACAACTTTGTAAAATTATCGTAATCTCATAATTTATTGATTACAATGTGTTTATTTATTCTGTTGGACTCAGCAATGCTGTATTTTGTTCAATCGATGACCGGTATCAGTTGGACTTCTTATTATTCTTCTTCTTCTTATTCATTATTGTACACTTGTACGCGCAACCTGCGGTTTTTTATGGAAGTTTATTGAAACGAAAATATCATACACCTTCTTAGAAATACACACAACATCATGAAATTAATATAATGTTGTTGCTAAGCTTATTAAAGGCGGACCACCTTAGTCGAGTAACATTTATGAGTACAGTACAACACCTAATGTTTACTTGCACGAGTAAGTCGTATATATTTAAGATTGCTTCGCCCCATTCTCACAATAACATATTGTGATTCCCAAGTACTTGTTGAGCGATCATAAGTTGCCTGAGTGATAGAAATATGTCAATTATTGAAAGGATAATAGCATAGTAAAAGTAGGGTCGGATACGGTATTTTGCAACCCGAAAACCCGGTTCCGTGTCATCTGTCCGAAGTTTCATCTGTCCGAAGGATCCCCTGTCCGAAGGTTCATCTGTCCGAAGATTCATCTTTCCGAAGGCTGACTTGTCCGAAAGTTACAGATGCAATATGTTATTCCAAAAATGAAATGACAAAAATATTATTTTTTGTTCATTGTTTTTTTTACAATGCTCAACGCTGTTTGGGCGATACCGATCACTTAAGACGTCATGTCGCACGTACGTCATAATGTAACATGAGCCTTTTTCTTTTAGCTTGCTTGTCCAAACGAAAAAAAAAAACAATAATCAAGTTTGGAACATGTTATATTTTAAAAGCAAGAAGATAATTTATTTTGATACAGAATTCTATCTATATTGAATGGTCCACGTCATCCGTGATTATGTTTTGAGCCGTCCTTCATGGCGATTCATAGATCCAACATGTGTAGATTCAAACTATTATGAGCAATATGTTAGATTTCGTATATATTTTCATGTTATTGAAATTTGTTGAATATTTTATTAAACCCCAAACGGGAGAACCCATGGCGTCATTAGGAAATTTGGCTCTGTCCGTCTATCCGTCCGTCGAGCTTAACTTGTATGCGCCATTTCTCAGAAACGACTGTGTCGATACAATTATAATTGTACACAAAAAGAGAATCTCTATTAGGGATGTGCAACGGGGTTCATTTTGCTTTTTGACCATTTTTTAAACAAATTTTTGGGTCTTTTTTAGGTCCCAACCCAAAAGGTTGGGGTGTCCGTCTGTCCGTCTGTCTGTCCGTCATACTTTTTTGTACGGGCTAGAACTTTTGAACGGAAGGTCATAGAGACTTGGTTATAGGCTCAAATGAAAGGTCTTAGTCCGTAGATGTGCCTTTTTCACCATATCGGTAAAAAACATCCGACCGGAAGTTGTTAAATTGGCCAAAATAGCCAAATATATCGGTTTTTCAAGACTTGAGCTTGTACGGGCTAGAACTTTTGAACGGAAGGTCATAGAGACTTGGTTATATGCTCAAATGAAAGGTCTTGGTCCGTAGATGTGCCTTTTGACCATTTCGGTCAAAAACACCCGACCGGAAGTTGTAAAATTTACCAAAATAGCCAAAAATATCGGGTTTTCAAGACTTGAGCTTATACGGGATAGAACTTTTGAACGGAAGGTCATAGAGACTTCTGAAATACTCGAAAACGACTTTGGGGGCGTTGGGGCCTGTTCGTGTTCACTAAATACTTGTCATAGTTAGGTACTTAGACATGAGTTTGAAAACGCTAGATCTCCGAATCAAATGGGACAGATTCAGGTTATATGCTAGAAATAATTTGTACAGGTAGCGCAGGTGTGCAACTCCGGATGGAGCTGATCTAGCAATCCCACTTGCGTATTGAGTTAATATGCCAGAAATAATGTGTGAAGTTGTGTAAGTGTGCAACGATTGGCTTATTTACACTTTACACTCACTACTTCCTACTCAAAGGATTCGAATTTCACTGACTGTAGGCGTTCAGTTGGGGTCAGTGCCCTCTACGATAGCTTGTTTTAAACCTTCGGACAGATGAACCTTCGGACAGATGACCCTTCGGACAGATGAACCTTCGGACAGATACACCATCGGACAAATGAACAGTCACCGAATACCCAAAGTCGATACCAGATGCTTTGCTCCCACAAACTGATTTTCCTAGGGTTTCGTTTCTATGTGTTTTAAGGATATCCTGCAATTTTGTTGGGATAGGTCAGATATTATGTCTGGTAACCGAACTGATATTACGGTTCGAGTTATTATCGGATAACCAACTATCCTATGTACCCGACCAAGCCGTAGTAAATAGTCCATAAAATGAAAAGACTTAATCGTGATAAACACTTTGTCAAACAAATTATGATGGTAAGTAATTGAAAAAAAAATACATTGACAAACAAATTTCTAAGTAAAAAGTAAGTTATAAAACATCGTAAATAAGAGTACCTAAAGCAAGGCTAAATTAAAGTTTATAACATACGACGCTGATCCATCTAAACTAGTATGTATATCCTTATTTTTTTTATGAAAAAGCTGAATGGAATTACTTGCAAATCCTAAGATGAAACTATTTTGTTTATCTGTACCATTAAATTTGGCACGTACAAAAACCAAACCAGGTGTCAAATAGGCGAGTATAAAATAAATTTGGCGAGTATGAAATCTAAAGTAACTCGCCAATATGGCCAGTACGAAATTTCCCTTACGTCGAGTCCTGCAAACTATGGCAAATTCGTTTCAATATGTGAAAGGTGTTGAAAAAATACCCTTAATTTTATATACTTTTTTCACAGAATTGAACTTCAAACATGTCGACCATGTCACATGTACATCTAGCAGGGGAAGATGAAGATGATATGTATGGTGGATTCAATGATTACAATGCAACTCTTGACACCGTAGTAAGTTTGCGAATTTTATGATACTGACAATTCGGATAATCTTAAGTTTATGCGGTAATGAACCATAGATACAGTTTTATATCAATTTGGGTAATCATCGTCTAAAATTTAAATCAGTAGAAACAATTTGATGGAGCAGTATACTAAACAGAAATTCCTAAACATTCAAGACCTCACTAGAATATTGCTCGATGATTATTTTTTTTTTTTGTTAACGTTTATTAAATCCTACTCATAATACATATTTGTCCCTTCTATTATTAAGGACATTGAAAATGACCCGGCCTTTCAACAAGCCGTAAAAACTAGTCATGGAAGAAGACCTCCACCAACTGCAGCCCGACTGGCCACTGCTCAAAGAGGTCCTGGTTTCGGTATGTCTATAAACTAAACATTTTATTTCATATAATATATTTGAGCATTATGTATCACGCTTACATGAATCGAAAACAACTAAGTTAGTGTTATTAATACACTAAACGATTATCAATCGAATCGCTTTTATATCATGAATCTCTCCACGATTTTGGTGACTGGTGAGGTATTTTAAGGTACATGTCCATCCGTGCGATTGAGTGTCGTATTTCATGTTTATAGGGCGTGCCTCGGGCAATGTGGTTCCTCCGTCATCCATGGGTATGCGACCGATCACAGGCGCCGTGGCAGGCGAGGGTGGAAGGCCCATGACAGCAGTACGAGCAGCGGGCTTTACTTCTCAACCCGGAAGAGGTAGGGTGGGGTACCATTTCCCTTTTGTTTGTTTGGGTACTTCTTGATTTATCATATGCGCGTGTACATGTTCTTCTAATATATAGGGCCAACTATTTCTCTGTATGGTTCTTTCAATCTCGTACTTCACAATAGCTAGTAGCATCGGTAATGTGATTTTTGAATTATATATCTAAACAGAAGTGACTTAATTTGACAAATTTGATTATGATTTCGCATTTTTCATTTTTTTTTTATTCCAAGGAATTTTAAAAGGTAATGAACCATAGATAAGGTTATACGTGATAAGAACCCCATTTCTTAAGAATAATGGTTTTGTAAAATTTGGAAGGATAGAAAACTGGTATTTAAGTATTAAATAATGCATATTATTTTACTTGTAAGCAACGATAAATGTAAAGCTAGTGCAGCATTAAGTGTGATTTGGTGAAATTATGATATCTTTGGCAGCTATTGTGATTATCAGACTACTTTAATATCATTCAACAAATGATAAAATGTATTCCTAAAGACTTGACTTGTTCCCTTTTAGGTGGAATGTTTGATCCCATGGGACAAGGCAAAGCGGCCCCTGCTTTGGAAACGAAGGCAGAAGATAGGTAGGTAGCTCAAATGATAATTGGCAATTATAGCTATGTATAAATCGCAATTTTCAATGTATTTTACACAAAAGGACGCGCTACAAATCAACATTAATAAATAAGTTGTTTATAAGATTTGTCCATTTTCAAAATGAAAGAAAAGTTTAACAATTCAATTGCCTATGGCTAGTCAAAATTTTCTTTAAGTAGTCTTAAAATTGTAGAAGGATCAGAATACATAGGTTTTCGGCCAAGAGTATAATTTTAGAAAGAATATAAGTGCATAAAATGCTTCACCTGTATAGTGAAGATGTATGATCCATTTGTTTGTTTCATTTTCTCTTTGGTCCACATTTCTTAGATATCATTATACAGTATACTTATTTTTCTGATTGCCAGTGCGGAGGAAAAGATCAAGCAGATGGAGAAGCAAGTGAACGAGCTGATCGAGGAGAGCTGCATGGCTGCCAGTCGCGGCGAAATGCAGCTGGTATGTTGTGACTTAAACATCTTTTAGCGGCGGATTCCGAAGTAAACTCAAAACCGTTCTATAACTATAACTATATGAGGTGGTCCGTTTGCAATCGGTTGATTTTGGCATTTATGTTGAGCTGTATCTAAATATGTCAAATGAATATTAAACACGTTAAATCCTGAGAACAATAGTAATGTGATGTAATTAATGTTTTATTCAATTCTTTATCTGTTTAGGCTCTGGATAAAGCTAAGGACGGTGGACGAAAAGAGAGGTTTCTAGTGAAACAGCGAGAACAGCTTGCGTCGAGCGACCAAATCAATCTGGATCTGACATACTCGGTAAGAGGCGACCGAAGGACACTTGATTCAATATCTGAGACTGACACTCAATATCCTCAGACTGGCAATTTCCATAATTCTAAAACAAGGTTTCACACATTATGCACTAAAAAACATTGGCTGTGTCGTTATAATATTATATTATTTCGTTTCATTTGCTGTAAATATACGAAAAAATGATGGAAATGTCTTTTTATTTGCGATGAAAATGTTATTGGTTAATAAAATGCAGGGCATTTTCTATTATCCTCGTTGAATGATTAAAAAGAGATATCTCAACTCAAAATGACTTGTTAAGATTTGATCGTATGAGTAAACAATTGTTTTTCCTGGCTCTGATTTAATTCTGTAAAATATAACTATATTAATGTAATTGTGACAGGTGTTGTTCAACTTGGCCAACCAGTATGCTGCAAACGAGATGTACACAGAAGCGCTCAACACATATAACGTCATTGTGAAAAACAAAATGTTCAGTAATGCAGGTATAGTTTACTTGTACTAGACTATTAGAAGCATACGATACATTTCAATTCATATCGCCCATGTTCTTCCTTGAGTATGCTGGCCGCGTGCTCGATAACCGTTCAGACTTATTTGTAAAGCAAAATCATGGTATATGCATTCTTTGTTTTGATTTTTGTTTTCTCATTAAATGGTTCCTTACTATATGTTTTTTTGCAAAAGTAGAATTGTAAATTTGAAAAATATATTTAATTAAAACTCTTATGTTTTCTTCTTTAATTCTAGGTCGCCTGAAGGTGAACATGGGCAACATTTACTTCAAGCAGCGCAATTTCGCCAAATCCATTAAATTTTACAGAATGGCACTCGATCAGGTGCCAAACACGCACAAAAACATGAGGTATACTCAGTCAATGTATAGATAAAAATGTGGAAATGGCAAAATATCGCTTTTCTGCTTCGCATACATAATGATAAATTAATTTAAAAAATGCGACTGTATTCCTAATAGCCGTTAATCTTTTCATAAATCATTTGCAGTTGCTTGTGGCTCAACCCAGAGCGAATGTTAAACCATCAAAAGTCAGACCAACGCAATTACAATCATGACCTTCGTAGTCACATTGTGAATAAGCAAGTGCACCCCTACTTAAATGCATGTTTATTCGTATAATCCTTCGTTTCAGGATCAAGATCATGCAGAACATCGGTATCGCCTTCGTGAAGATGGGTCAGTACAACGACGCCATCACGAGTTTCGAGCACGTGCTTCAAGAGGAACCCAACTTCATCACGGGCTTCAATCTCATCCTGTGCTACTTCGCGATGGGAGATAAGTAAGTAAAGGTTTACGAGTTTAGTTAACATGCAGTGAAGCCTTTGTAAAACCAAATGAGGAATATCCAAGTTATTGCATAAATTGAACATAATTTCGATTATAATTACTTAGGTTTCATAAAAATTATTATATATACATGTTCTTAGATTGTTCACAAATGTTAATGATAACGTAGTCATTATACTAAACAAAACTTAGCCATGGTAAACGCATTCAAGTTAATCAAAAAGTGAAAATGCTAATATGGGCTTCTTTGTTGTAATTAACAGAGAAAAAATGAGAAGGACATTTCAAAAGCTGCTCACTGTGGATCTGAAGAATGACGATGAGGATAGATATGTTTCTGACAAAATAAGTGTAAGAAAAAAATACGCTTAGTTGCTTGAATGTTGATTGGAACTCATTTTACCCATCATCATAGTGACCTGTGTCGTTTGAGATGCAAGATGCACATTAAAGATCGAATCATGAATGACAACTGAATATACTCTATTTTGAAATCGTCACTTTATGTATATTCATTGAGTTAAGTAAAAATCATTAAAATAATCGTTTGTGTTTCCGAAACCAATAAGGAGACAAATGTTAAGAATGTATGTTTTTGATATAATTCCTTTCCAAATATAGGATGACAAGCAGTACGCGCTGATCATGGAAGTCATCAAGAACGATGCCTTGAGACAGATCGAGCGGGAAAAGTTAGTCGCTAAAGATGTCATTTATATCATCGTTGTTTTGACGTATTACATAAAAGTTTAATCATTTCAATGTTAAACTTTTGAAATAGTATTTTCTGTGGCAACATTAAACATTTTGTCTCAAAATAAAGTTGACAAAGCATATCTCCCAAGTTTATTTTAAAAAGTCATCAAGACTTTCGAACAAAAAAACTTGTAAAGTTGAACATTTTTCCATATGCAAATTCTCGTCAATGAAATGTCTCTTCAACAAACATGATCAAACCTATATAATCATCAATACCACCTTTCAGGAGAAACGAAGCAGAGCGCTGCATCATGATGGCCGCTAAGATCATCTCACCAGCCATCGAGGAGTCCTTCGCCAGGGGCTACGACTGGTATGCATACGATTGTTGCCCATATTCTGCTTCACTTCTATGAAGGGATATAACCCCAGGGCTGCATCTACCCCTGCGGGATTGCGGGATTCCCGCAGTTTTAGAAAAAAATCCCACAGTTTTCAGAAAAAGGTGCGGGATTTATCCCGCACTTTGAGAAGAAATCCCGCACTAATTCGAAACTAGTGCGGGATTTTCAGAAAAAAAAATCTATTGAAATCGAATGTTATTGGTTAATATACATGTATATGATCTGTATTTGTGTGTATGCTAACTGAGCTTTGAACAAACTGGTTAAATTTTGACATTTGAGGTAGAAATATTGTCTTTGGTTTCACCTTATAATATCAATTCAATAAGAACCAGGGTGACCAGCGTCCGTCGACTCCGAGAAAAATCATTGAATTAAAAAATATGATTTGAATTACTAATCATGGAAAATCGATCTTTTTGGGAAAATCTGAGAAAAACCAGGGAATTTCATTATAGATCAGGGAAACAACCAGGGAATTTCGTTATATTTATTATTTGTTATTTCTTTTGAATGCTTGAAAAAAAAAATCGCTCGCGCCTTCGGCGCTCGCATAATCTAGGTTATTCTCATTTTTTCGGCTCGCGCCTTTGGCGCTCGGATAATAAATTAACCATTGTCATTGTCAAGTACCAGTTAAGGCCAGTATCAATTTGGTTCAGGAAAAACAATCAGAGAAATCACCCGAAAAAAAATGTAAAATTTATGTGTTTATCCAAAAATAGCGTGTTTTTTGTCGAACCGAAAATCCCGCACAACAATTCCAAAATCCCGCAGTGTTCTGAGTAAGATGCGGGATTTCCCGCACTTTTTGGAATTTGCAGATACAGCCCTGTAACCAATTTTTAGTATCAGTATACATGTATTAGGTGTTTATTGGGATCGATCGAGGCGTTTTAGGATAGGATGTTTAACCTATGAACCATCATAGATTGCAATCAAAACGACGACGTCTAAAAATGAAGTATTTAAAACGGTTGCGGAAAAGGTGATGTCCATAGCATTTGTGAAATTCTAAACTTTTGGTTCACAATTAGATAATTAATTAAGAGTTCTTTGAAATTTCCCCTTGGGCACACATAAGTAACCGGATCTTTATCAACCATCGCATATTCGTTTGTTTTCTAGGTGCATTGACCAAGTTAAGTCTTCGCAGTACATGGATCTGGCCCACAGCCTGGAGATCGACAAAGCCATTGGTTACTTGAAGGAGAAAGACTTTCAACAGGTAGATATTTTATAAAGTCGAAGAACATTTCGATAACAATGAAATAAGGTTTAGCCTAATAGTTCTAATATTATCTTGATGTGATTGATAATATTCCTTAGTTTTGTATATCAGATGTTGATGATTAATTTAGAGATCAAAAAAATTGACCAACCTCGATTTATCTGTATTTTACGTTTCGACTGTATTCTGTGTAAGGTAAACTTTACTATAGAGCCAAAGATTATTATTGCTATTTATTATACCCTTCTATGTAATATGGGTATGTTTTAATAGAACAGTTGGTTGTCCTTCTTCCTAAACAAATTAAAAACATGTCATAGGCGGTGGAAACTTTGAAATCATTTGAAAAGAAAGACACGAAAGTAGCATCAACTGCGGCGACCAACCTTTCCTTCCTTTACAACTTGGTGAGTGTTTTTATCATTTTTTATGATTAAAGTATTAGACTTAATACATAGAAATGCATAAAACAATCAAAAAATATCGAAATCAAGTTTAAACGATTTTAAGTTAGGTTGTATATGATGCCTTCTATTTCGGGTAGGTATCGAATCGGAAAACCTACAAGAAGCTACATGTACATTTTTATCTAAAGAATAAACGTGTCTTTCATATTTCGCCGATAGTCATATTTTCGTATATTTTGGCTTTATTTGTAGGTAGTGTATTTGTATTGCAAAAGTAAAAGTTTGATAAAAATTATTTTATTTTTCATGATCTGTTAGACTGCTGAGGTATATAAATGTTTGCTTGTGTCTAATCTTTGAACTCTAATTAAATTTGCTGTTTTCTATACTCTTATCAACATGTGAATATTGAGATCTTAAATCATGGAATGCATTATTCTTTACCAATTTTATTTCATTTGTGTTGTCGATTCTTTTAGCTTTAGTAATAACGCAATGTTCATGCTTTTTAGAGACTACGTAGTATCTCCGATCAAACCATATTGGTAACATTGACAAGAAAATCTTAGACTATAAGTGAAATCAAGGGCCTTGTAACTCGAAATTCCGATAATTCTTTATACCAGATTTCAGACGAAAAAAATATATATATACACTTGATATACACCAAGGAGTTCAATAATAACAGGTATCCTAACCATGAGTTATGTAACCTGTCATAACCATATATGAATCAGTTATAGCCTATCTGTATATAAACAGATACGTGTACTTAGATTTATAACGTTACAATGAAATTAAACGCAAACTTTACCCATCGGAATGTATAATCCTGGCCACAGATATTGATTTTATGTTGGTTTTTCCCTTTCTTTTATGTTATTATTTAAGTGATAATATGATATTTAAGTTTTACAAAAATTGAAGAAACAAACGCCGAAACAATGCATGAAGTCAAGATTTCATAACTTATGAAACACCCGAACTTCAGATGATCGCATAATATGGACTCTAATTTTGAACGGAAATCTGTAGTTGCGTTTTCCTGGAATATGTAAAATATGTGCAGTTTCTTTAATGTGTGTATCTCATAAATGCAATGGGTGCTTTGTTTATACTTTATTTTAGTATGCAACAAATAAAAGTTAATTGCAATTCAAACATGTATATTTTGAATAAACTTAAATGCCGCATTCAAAAATGTTTGTATGAAAAATAATTTTGAAAAGTTATCACTGTGTATAAATCAATATTCATGAAATTTAAATCAATGCCAATGAAGTAATATTCTTAAGACATTCAATATTCTTAAAGATTTTTTCTGTGAGAGGTAAGCATTTTCCGCATTAAAACTGCGTTTAGAACATGAATTACGCAACTCTGTATAAGTTATCCTAGATTCTATAAATGACAGTCAAGCCGTTAAATCTTATTGATAAATTTTTAAGACGTACGCGTCAATTTACTAAAGAATTCGTTCATTGTCTTTGATATATCCAGGAATCAGAGTCGGGTCAGGCAGAGAAATATGCAGAGGTGGCTTTGCAAGCAGATCGCTACAATCCATCGGGTAGACCTTCTATTTGTTTTTCTTCTTTTTTCTCGAATCATAACGTAGATAAAGTGGCATTTTTGAAAATAACGTGATTGGATTGTTGACGTTTGCGTTTAAACATGTTATGCGAAATCTTTAATGATGACATATACTAATGATACATATTCGTATACTTGTACTCCACGTATTGGGTTTGTGAACACTTTTAATGATTTCCTATTTGAACGTTATAGTGATCCCTATCAAATATTTCTTGTGAAGAATACTAAGTAATAAGATGAATCTCGCTTATAATTTGTAAGTTAACGGCGAGTTTAATGATAAATCATGTTTCACTTAGGCTTTAATCACACTTCAAAAACCAATTTTAAACATATGTACAATTAATACAGACGATAAGATCTTTAAAATAATGTTTTTCAGCACTGGTGAACAAGGGTAACGTCCTGTTCCAAAAGGGCGATTGGGAAAAGGCCAGAGAGTTCTACAAAGAAGCGTTGTCCAACGATTCTTCGTGTGTGGAGGCCCTTTATAACCTTGGTGCGTCCTTATCTGAACTGAATCATGCAAAAATAAATTAAGAAAACTCAAATCTAAGTTTCAACTATTCAAATGTATTTGTTTTTAATTTTAGAATAATTGATGATTTCGGTCTGTGGTATAATTTAATGGTTTCATATTTCAGATTCAATGTACCAATAAATAAATTTCTTTTTGGGACTTCACTATAATCGAACGACTTTCATATTTAGGTTTATCCAACAAGAAACTGAGACGATACGAAGACGCCCTGGACTCGTTCTACAAGCTGCATGCCATCCTTCGAAACAGTCCTCAAGTCATTTACCAAATCGCTGACATGTATCCTTGTTCATATGCAATCAATAAATCATCGTATACTCTACTTTATAATTTTTTTAATTTTCACATAAGTTGATTTTTGTAATAGCATGAAGTGCCATTGATGGGTAATCAAATGTGATATTCGTAAAGTAATGAAAAAATATTCGATTTGCTAATGTTATTTGGTAAATAAATTCGTTATTTATAAGTTTACCATTCACCTACATTGAATACTATTGGCGTTTCCTTAACTACTAACAATAGACACGATCACATGAAAGATATTGCACAAGCTACTGAATGGTAAGTACATATTTGCTCAGTTAAATGGCTCTGAAAATTTCATACAACATATTTGGTAAATTCGGTAGTTACTATTAAAGACTTAAGTCCTTAAAACGCGGTTGTAGGATTTTTTTTCGCATTCTTTATTGAATTTTGCGTGTCCAAACAATATCAAGTAATGTGTTAACATGACAAGCAGGCGGGTCGCAATGGTGTTCGTATGTGCTCAGTTGTTCGCGGTGCTCAATCTCCACGGGTTGTCCGTCGTTAGTCATTGCGCGACAAAAAATCAAGGCTGTGGCATATTATGAGCATCCCAAGGTGTTGCTCAGTCGTACCATCAAGAACCCTCAAAGCACACCATTCGCCTTGTACCTTCTATATTACATTTTTCATTTTTAGCCACGGCTTGCTACGCAAGGCGGGGATTGTCCCACCACTTTGCGTTGTTGATTTATTTATTTATCTATTTATCTGTTTATTTGTTTAGTTCGTTAACTTTTCTTGTAAATGCTACTCCTCCTAGAGTTGTGGGCCGATTTTAATGAAACTTGGTATGATTGTTAA